>CATIWK010317857.1:0-21070 GCA_949634005.1 Mallotus japonicus | reverse complement strand
TTGGGTTAAATTGCCAAAATTGAGATTCTTATGGGTGAAATAGCACATTGGGTGATAGTTCAAGGGGTGAATTACCACTTTAACCATTGAAAATGGGTGAAAATAAGGCCCAAAAGCCCAAGGGTCGGACTGACCCACGAGTGTAGGTCAACTAACCCATGAGTGTGGGTTGGCAACCCACACCCGCGGGTCATCAGACCCATGGTCTGGTTTACATAGGTCACGCGACCCACGCACGCTGGTCCCAACCCACACCTTTGGGTCGCGGACCCACACTAGTGGGTCGCAATTAAGAAACCATAGAAATGCGAATTTTTTCTTTGTTGGGGACTTTTGCACTTTTTTCAAAAAAACTCTCCTAGAGAGAGAAAACACTACTGATTTTGGACGATTTTAAGGACTTTCTCTTTCTTCAAAAGCCTCTCTTTTGCAAATGGAGACCCTCTTTCCTAAACACTTTCAACCAAATTTTTTTTTTTAGGGTTTAGATCCAAAATCCAAACCAACCATATCTAAGTCAAAGCACGTTACAAGGGTAATCACCCGGTCCCTCTAAGGATCTCCTAATCATTTTTAATTAAAAATTTGCAATTATAACATTTTTCTTCTTCTACTACTCCTTTCATCCATTTTTCATCATTTGTGCATTTTATTTTATTTTATTTTGATTATTTATTATCTTTGTGATGAAGTTGTGATTTTATGGTGATTTTGAAGTTTGGTTATAAGATATGTAGAAGGAGTGGGTGGATCGGGTGATTCTGGGAGTGTTTGCATTCATTTTTGCATCATTTTTCTCCTTATATAAAAAAAATGGGTATTTTGGTGCTAAAGTTAGCATTATTATTTTTTTTTTTGCATTTTTATTAATTTTTTTACTCTCTTTATTTTCTTTAATTTTTCATTTTTATCATAAAGATTTTTATGGTAAAAATAAGGGTTATTTTCACTCACGGTACCCAACATTTTGACCTGTTACCACCAAGGTATCCAACTTTCAAATCGTAACTTAAAACCTACCAACTTTTATCCTGATTACTAGTAAATAGTCTGGAGTTATTTTTCGGCCAGTCATGATGACCTAGCGTAGACGTAGTCATCATGTGTTTGTGTTAATGTCAAGCTGGTAAACCGACATCAAACACATCATCACAATGGCTGACGTGGTGCCACGTGTAAAAAAGTCAAAAATTACTTTTTAACTTTTTCTTAGTAATTAAAAAAATAAAAAATAAAATTATGTACATATAATATTTAAAAAAACATGTTCATAAAAATAAAAAGTTTTGTTATTTATTATAATTAGAGCAAAATTTTACAATCAATATAAGTTAAAAGTTAAAAATACTTATAAAAATAATTAACTATATTAAATTTTATTAACGGAAAAAAAAATACAAGTAGTTTTAAAATATTAAACATCAAACAATGAATTTGGAAGGAAAATGAAAAAAAAATGATAGTTTAATAATGGTAATTAATAAAAAAAAATTCAATAGAAGATAACTATGTAATTTACAATTCTAAAAAATAAAAATAGAGTATAAAAATTAATGGGTGGAGTGTAAAAATCTCTCCCCATATACAAACACACATAAATTGAGTAATTAAAACGTAATAAAGTAAAATGTAATAAAGTGAAAAATTTAGTTACCACTCGAGCAAGTCACCCGCATTCGAGCAAAGTATGTAGCTTCATCACTCTGCTATACAGCGCCTGGTGCAAAAACACTCAATTGTTTAGGACCCGCAGAAACCAAGAGTCCCGATACGTGGCAGATTACTATTAGATGTACTGCTGAACACGGCCTTTGTGCTTACTTGTTTCTATTTCGGTGCATAACACTCTGAAACCGAAAACCCCACTTTTTCATCTACGTGTCGAGCTATAACCACATCTACACTCGAAACGCACACAGAGTATTTTAGCATTTGTACACTTAAAATGCGCCCTTTCACTAAGATAAGACACAAAAACCTTTCCAGCTTCCTTCAAAAACTTTTTCACTTTCCCCATCTTTCTGATTTCCTCCATATAATCACTCACAGAAACGAAAAAAGACAAAAGAGTCAAAACCCTAATCATCTTTTGCGTTTTAAGCTCTCTCTATCGTCGTCTCTAAAGCAGAGCGAGTATCTCCGAAGAGGTAACGATCATTATCATCGTTTCTGCCATGGCATTGTGCTTGGAAGAGCTGAGTCGTGGTTAGGTTTTTAGTAGTTGTTGTTTTGTGTGTATGTTTTTCAATCATTTTGGTTCATTGGTTTTTTTTTCTTTTTGACAGATTATGGAGAAAATGGAACAGAGAGGGAAAAAGAGACAAGCAGAGGAAGGAGATGCGGAGAAAATATATAGATTTAAGGTATTAGTACCTGATGGATTGACTGTAGGATTGAGATTGATAAACCCTGGTGCTGAAATGAAGATGGCAGATTTCGTAAGCAAGTTGAGAAAAGAATACATTTTACTTCGCCGACAACAGCTACCGAAGAGTAAAAGGACTGTGGATTGGAATAGTGGACGTATGTACTTTGAGGATGCTCAGGATAACAAAATAAGACACAGGATTGACTTCGCCAATTTCAAACCACACAAGTGTCACATTTTAAAGTTTCATGTTAGTATTAACGCTAAAAAAGTTGGCCTTTATCTGTTTTTTTTTTTTTAATTTATTTATATCAGGTTACTGACACTTGATTTTGGATGTTTGTTGTGGATATAGGATGGGTATCCTGCTGTTACTGATACTTATGAGGTTGGTATATATATATATATTGATTTAAAGTTTTGGCTTTTTGGACTAGTAAAGTAAAGTTAATTTTTGCTTAGTTTTGAGCTGGACTTATTTGGCTTTGTAGAATATGTGGGATTTGACTCCTGACACTGATCTACTAAGAGAGTTACCAGAAGAATATACTTTTGAAACTGCTCTTGCAGACTTGATTGTGAGTTGCTGATAATTTTGCAAACGTGGGTTTAATTCTGTGCTTCATTTGTTGTGTCCGATTATGCATTTACTCTCTATTTATCATTTATCAGGATAATTCCTTGCAAGCAGTTTGGTCTAATGGTTCAAGTGATAGGAAATTGATTAGGTATTATATTATTCATTCAGATTTTTTAATTTTTTACATCAGTAGAGATTTCTTTTATAAGTGCATTGTCAGAATTCAAATGGGCATCATTAAGGATTTTTACTTGTCCTCCAGATTTGAATTTGACTATGGTCTATGATTATGGCCCTTTAAAGAGTTTTATGGTCATTGTATTAGCGGTGGCTTATTACAATTGGTAGAACTTAAACAATATGTTGAACCCTTTAACCCCAATATTAAAGTAATCTATCCTCAAAGGACTGCTACTAGTTTTTATTTTTCATTTTTTCAAATCATAAGTGTTACTGGACTCCAAATGCTTCTTATAAGAGCTGGAGATTCATGCTAAGGTCAATTCTTGTCAAGCCATTCTGTACATTGGTTGGCGTTTGGTCTTTATTGAATCTGCTAGAATCTAATTGTTTAGCTGAATCTTCTACTGATTGTTAAATGGTGTTGTTTGATATGCATATGCTATTATGCTTCACTAAATTTTGCATTCAATGGTTTTTCTTCTTTAAATAATGTTTTTACTAGGTTGGTTTCTTAAATTTGCAGAGTTGATATCACAAAGGAAAAAATTTCAATTTTCGACACTGGTCCTGGAATGGATAATAGTGACGAAAACTCTTTAGTAAAGTGGTATGTAAAATTAATTTTCTTATTAATTTTGTTCACAGCTTGAGTTATGGAACTAGTTATTTTGATAGTTTGAATGAGATATACCTTCAGCATGTATATAAGGTTTGATTTTTGAATAGCAGAGCTTGGAAGTAATCAACCCAGCAAGGAATGATATAGATTAGGCTTTGTACATTTTGTTTTAATGTGATTTTTCTGGTTCCTTTAAAAGGCATGTAGAAGTGAATACAATAACCTCAAAGATACATGAAGACTAATTTTAGCAAGCAATAGATAGTAAACAAGTTCTGAATGAATCTTTGGCAGAAAAGTTTGTGTTCATTTTTTTACACTAAGGCAGTCATTATGGGAAGCCTCTTTCCAAATTGTTGTTTAATCTAAAGCTTCAACATTTTTTTTTTTTTTAAATTTTCTCACTTAATGCTTCCAGAAGTACCATTAGATAATGCAATTTATGAGCAATGCTAACAATTCTTTTTTTTTTTCTAATGAAATTTGTGGGTGGAAATATATACACATGCATGTACTTCTATATATTGATTGCGGTGCAATATTTTATTTCTGGTGACTTATGCTTCCCTATAATTATGTAGCTATCCTACAGTGCTTTCTGTTTTGGTTGCTTCAGTCAGTGATTTGTGTAATTAATCATATTCAGGGGAAAGATGGGCGCCTCACTTCATAGATCATACAAGGCGAAGGCAATAGGGGGTAAACCACCATACTTAACGGTAATGTGTATTCTAATAAGGAAAAATGTTGTATGTGATGCACTTAAGCTGCAGTCTCTTAAAATTAATCCCTTGCAATGGAGAATATAGTTTTCCATCTTTTTGTTTCCCTATTGCTAGTATTATGATCACAAGCATCTCACATATATTTTACTGTTAGATGAGGAAAATTTGATCATAGATAAGCTATATCATAAATTTAGCTTCAAAGACCATTTCCAGCAATTTATTATGTGATAGCCATTCTTTTGATGATGCAGCCTTATTTTGGCATGTTTGGATATGGAGGACCTATTGCATCTATGCATTTGGGCAGGTACGATCTCTTCTTCTCTCTCATCAACAATGATGCATGAACACTCGCTCATGTGCATGCCAGTCCTAAAAATGGATTATCAATAAATGATTTGTTTGGTCTAATATTGGCTCTAATCCATAATGTTGTATTGTCATAGGCGTGCTGTAGTGTCTTCTAAGACAAAGGAGTCAACAAAAGTTTATACTTTACATCTTGTGAGAGAAGCTTTGCTTAGCAGTTCTCATTCTGAGCTAACTTGGAGGGTAGTTTACTTCTGTGAGCTGTATACCATATAATGATATTTCCTATTTGTTTCTGATATAGCATAGCAAGCTTCAAAAATTTTCTTATAGGTAGTAGCATATCCGTTTGTTGCTTGAAAAGCTATTTTTACCTTTATTTCAGACTAATGGAGGAATGAGGAATCCTTCAGAAGAGGAAATTGAAGAATCTCCTCAGGGATGTTTTACAAAGGTGAACTCTACTGCAAAATCTTTACTTTCTTTTGGGGGTTTTCTTAGTTTCTGCATGTTTTGTCATTTTAGGAGTAAACTCAGGTCAGGTCTGTCTTCGAACTTGAAAGCCATTACACACGGCCAGCAAGTCAAGCTACTTGGGTTCTAAATTAACCCAGTTTATAAGTAGCTAGAGACGTCCAGCCAAGTTCGAGGACAGTAACTTTAGCATTTAGTTTTAGATTTATCAAACATGACATACTATTCAAGAAATTATTCAAATCTCTGATTTTGAGAATGTTTTTAGATGAAATTATTTTATGTAAGTTTTAATAGTTAACTATGAGCTGAATAAATTATCACATCAGTTATAAAAAAATTTCAAGCTGACTCAAGCTGAGTATCACGTCAGGGATAAGCAAGTAAATCTCAATCAGGTTCAACATCAAAGTTTTGTGCTCAATTATTTAAGCAAAGTTGAGCTTGAGCTCTACTTATATATTGGTTCAATGCAGCTCAATTATACCATAGAAAGTTCTAAGTTTGATCTTTATTTCTGCCGTTGTGATTTACCTACAGATCTGGAATTTCTATTTCAAGGGTCGTGCTATTATAAGTTAATAATTATTGGGAAATAATGCTATTATGAATCCATAAACCTTCCTATTTTAGTTCAACTTGTTTTTGCATTTTTCATTTTAGTTCAACTATATTGTTCTTGATAGATATATTCTCCAACGTCATCAAGTTCCCAAGCAGACTGTTGAATTCCTTAACAATTAAACTATATAATTATGCACACAAATATGAATGCAGGTTTTCCCGTACACAGTGAAAAAGGCACCACCTCTTTTGTGTTCAACATTTATTTTTGTTTTTCAAATATTATAGATCCATCTGGTTTAATTACCACTTGTACTCAAAACAATGTCAATTTGGAAAGTTTTGAAGGTCGGATGTGATAAATTTTTGGTTTTAAAGACTCTTGTAACATAAGCGAGGAAATTTGTATATGATGCTAATATAAAATATATTGCGGCCATTTTACGTAATTTATGTAAGTTTTTGAAGTTCATTTATTATCTCATAAATATTTATTAAATCCTCAGGAAAATGGTTTGGGATCTATGTACCATTAATGCAAGACTCGAGTTATTAGTGTAGAGGAGCTTGTATTCTTCTTGTGATTGTGTACGATAATGTGTTGTGATTTTGCTAAATTCTGGACAGGTTGAGATATTGGAGCCTAAAATGAAAAACTTAGACATATTTCAACTCCAATGTAGGCTGAAGGACATCTATTTTCCTTATGTACAGGTGAAATTTCATCTTCTACTACTTTCAGCAAATAGAGTACATAATAGCCTATCATCGGGATAGCTAATGATTACAAGATTAAGCTGTGCATTTGTTGAAATTTACTATTACTTTTACTAATTTTGACTTTTGTCAAAGGTGGATTAATTGTTCTATTGACATTTTAATATTTGATGTACCCTTGATTTCCTCAGATTGTCAAGGAAAAAAATGTTGGCAAATATGAGGAGGGGGATATTTTATGTTTGTCGTTTTATTTTGCATGCATTATTCTCATGACAATATTTCAGGAGGTCATCATATTGTGGATAAATTGAGGGAATGTAGATTGAGACGGTTTGGGCATGTAAGATGTAGACTCATAGGAGTGCCGTTTAGAAGGATTGACATGAAGAAGCCTGCGTCTAGGCCAAGCTCTTGCACAGGCATGTACGGGGTTTCCAATTCGAGATCCCGCGTCCCCTAAGTTGTGTTCCCCCCTCCCTAGTTAATGTAAGACCAAAGAAAAACTAACATGAAGAAGAGTGGTGAAAGACGACCTATTGGCTTTACATTCTTTTAAGGATATAGCCTATAATTATGTGGAATGTAGAAAGTAAATCCATATAGTCAATCCCAATTAATCTGGGACTAAGGCTTAGCTGAGTTGAGTGCATTTCTTACTTCATTTTCTCATTACTTAGATTACTGCTGTGTTGCTTATTTCCAATAAGGTTTTTTTTTTTAATCAATTATGAGGATCATTACAAAGAGAATATTACAGCATACAAATGTTGTGGTAGTACTGCCCATGAGGCCTAGATCAAATGGTCAAGGCGGGGGTCCAGAACTTGGAGGTCCTGGATTTAAATCCTAGCGGCACACATCAAGGTTAAAGCTTTTTATTATCACCACAAGATGTAACACTATATAATAATAATAATAATAATAATAATAATATGATAGATATATTAATAATATATAGTTGTAATTCCTTGTTCTGAGATAAAGGAGCTTGTCCGAAAAAAAATTTTGAGTACTGGGAACATAGATAGGATCTACTAATTATACTTTTTGTCTGAATGCCATGACAATTCCATGGGATCTGTTGATCCATAGATACTGTAGTGACCATGTAGGTGATTAATAAAAGATGTAACAGATCAGGAAGGAGAGTGAGAGAATGATTGAATTATGGAAATTTTCACCTATCACAGGCAGCCTTCCCCTCCCCCCATTTTTTCTCCTTATCCTTCTTTGTTAAAAAAAATCAGGAAGGTTGTAGAGCATAGATATAGGGAGAAAAAAAAAATCTAAAAACTAATTTTGCTTGTGCATTTTTAGTGTAGTTTTCATGATTAATCTTACTTTGCCCAGAATTTGACCTTTTATGATATTTCATTCTTGTGCAGTGTGATGACCCATCCAACAAAGGAAAGACTGCTACACCAATTACTTTTCAGGTTAATTTTTGTGTTTTGTTTCGGGTATGGTTAGTAGTCTACATTGAACGAACTTCTGATTTCCAAGAGTTGATAATAGCAAAGACTTGCTACTGATCATCAACCTCTGATGGCGCTAATATAAAAATGGATGAATTCATAAGATAAATATTTAATTTTTGATGAAGTACACAAAAGATTCATTGTATGTGTTGCCAAGTTTTTGTCTCACTGTTATACTTCAGTTCTTTCATTTCATGAGTGAAGGGCAATCAAATTGATAATTTTTATAACAATACAATACCATATATGCAGTTGCGTTGGCATGGGACAGTATCGGAGCAATGAAATATATGATTGACTTTGTTATTTTGTGAAGCTTCTAGGCTTTAGGCGTCTATATTTACTTTTCCTAAAGCTCTCGACTTTAGAATTCAAGATGCTTTACCAGTGAATCTAACATTTCTTTAGGGAACTTTCTTTTTTTTTTTTTTCTCCTTAGGTTAATGGTGTTGATTTAGCTGAGATTGAAGGAGGGGAGGTTTCGATTACCAATTTGCTATCTTGCAATGGCCCAGAGTTTATTTTTCATCTACATTTTACTTTTAAACTAGATAATGGTGAATCCAGAAGCCCGGGTAAAGAAAATATTATATTTTCTATTCTTTTTTTATTTTCTTATTGGCCAAAGGTCCAAATTGGACCTCATATTTTGCCCTAATTTCATATTGGACCTTTTTATTTTTTTTAGTTCAATTGGAATTTTTCTTTTAAAATTGGACCATATTGGCTCTTTATTTAAAAAATTTTTACAATTAAGTTTTATAAATGAAAAAAATTTAATTTTAAAAGTTAACTAACAAAAAATTATTTAGTCTAATAAATGAAATTGATAAAATATTTCTAAAAATATATAACCTAATTTTAAATTTTTAAAACTTTTTAAACCCACACAATAATTTCTTAAAATTTTTAAATTTTCTAATTTTTTAGAAACTTATAAAAATTTTACAATCAAGTGATATACATTTCAAAAAAAATATTAACTTTATTTTTTAATCTAAAAGCAAATTGATAATTGATTCAAAATTTATTTTTAACGGTTGAATAAAAAAAATTTATTCACAAAACTAATTAATAATTATTTAGGTTAATGAAAAAAATTTATGAATTTATTTGAAATATATATCATTTGATTGTTAAGTTTTTAAAATTTTTTAAGCCTATAAGAATTTTTAAAAATTCTTTAAATTATTGTGTGGATTTAAAAATTTTATAATTAGGTTATATATATATTTTATAAATTTATTAATTTTATTTATTAGTTTAAATATTTTTTTATTTGTTCACTATTAAAATTAATTTTTTCTTTAATTTATAGAATTTAATTGTAAAAGATTTTTATAATAAAGGTCTAATATACTCTAATTTTAAAAGAAGTTGCAATCGGATTTTGAAAAAAAAAAAAGGTTTAATGTGAAATTGGGGTCCAATCTGTACCTTTGGTCTTTCTTATTCTATGTAAAATTTCAGTTATTGGCTACAACATTCTAGCAATCATATAAACTGCTATTTCTTGGCATATTTTAAAATGAGTTTCTAAGACTGGAAGTACATCAGGTGTAAGAAAATCTCAAGAAGCTAATGCACGCCTCAAGTGTGTTTATTTTCCCATTGTTGAGGTATGATAATGGTAAATAAAACTTGTCATTGTCATCTCCCATATACAATAGTTGTGAAAACATGGACTTGTTTGTTACAGGGGAAAGAAAGTATCGAGGAGATCTTAGGCAGGTTAGAAGCTGAAGGTAGTGGAATTACAGAAAATTTTGATACTTTTAGTCGAGTCTCTGTCAGGCGGCTTGGTCGTCTACTTCCAGATGCACGCTGGGTGAGCTAGCAGTCATTCTTTGAGCACTATGAATGTGATGACCTCAGAAACTACTCTCTTTCTGTTCTATGCACCGTATTAATAATGCTTTTTGTGATATTTAAAGGAACACAAAGGAAAAATTAATGGTACTTTTCCAGCGTGACTGTTAAAATGATTAGGTTCACATAACATTACTTGCAATGCATTCTTTAGACCTGAATATCCTAATGCGAAGCACCGAACAAAAATATATGTTCTGCAAATTGTTGTACTTATACCCCATCACTTCTATACTAGGTGTGTGTACAAACCTGTTTGTCCTGCAGTTTTTGTGCATCCTGTCTTTTGCATTTATGAAGGCTCTCTTTTTCACAATGTTTCTTGCTTTGCCAAAACTTGGCATCCCACGTTACAAATTTATATCTTCACAATAATATAAATACAACAAAGTACATGCTCGGAAGGAAAGTATATATGAATAGAGAGGACACATTTACTCCTTAAAAAGAAATTCTTAACTGAATACGAGTAAAGCTTGATGATGCAGCTTGTGAATAAAGAAAGCAAGTATTATTTTATGTGTATTGCTATGGGATTTTCTTGTAAATCTGTGTTATTGAGCTTATATTCTATTTAGGACATGAGGATTTTTATAATTTAGGAGCTTATTTTTTCTGTGGTTTTTCGTTTTGGTTCTAGAAAGCTTGGTAGTTTTGTGATTTTGTTCCTCACATTTAGAGTTGATCAGACGAGCTAAAATAATATGATAATGAGTTTTATGCATACTAGAATGGGCAATTGAAGTCAAAACTTTAATTACTTTCTCTCTATGATTTATAGGAAATCGTAAACTAGTGTTCTAGAAATGCTAAATTCAACATGAAATGTGTGGCATGTACGACAATTACCAAGTTAAAAGCATTTGAAGTAGCTCAGTTTTGTCTTTGTGTTCTTGCATGTGGGATATAAGAAAGTATTCTAAATTAAGAGCAATTTGAAGCTCCAAGAGGGCATGTTTTTTTAAGTGAATTACTGCCTGGTGCACAAATATTCTATGGTTACAAGGAGTTAATTCTATGGTCATATGTTCCCTGAACCAAAAGTTGGTAGCATTTGTGAAGGCAGAAAAGTTGTTGCATCCTACCGTTTTAACAATCCACTAGATCAAAATGCCTACGAACTATTAACTTTAAACCTCTACTATAAGTTAAAAAAAATTAACATAAATATCAATCTTCACTTTTCTAATATTTTTTTGCTCATCTATCCATTATCTTTGTGAATGCAATATATATTTCTCTTACATGGTCACTCGTACATCTCATTTTGGCAATCTTTGCTTTACCACAGGCATGTCTTCCTTTCATGGAATTTAGCCAAAAGAAGGGAGATAAGGCTCATTTATTGAAGAGATGCTGCTTAAGAGTTAAATGCTATATCGGTGAGTTGGATGATGCATGATTATCTTGTTATCATTGAATACTAGCATCTTTCATATTATTATTCATGCTTTAAGTTTGAGTCAGCAAGAACTGTTGTTATTGCAGAGACAGATGCTGGTTTCAATCCAACACCTTCTAAGGTAAGGCATACTAATGCTTCAGCAAGTACAGTTATTGTTTCATGCTATTAGCATGCTTCTAGCATAATTTTACAGCTTGGCGATTAGCACTTTGGTGAAGGAAAGAGGGTTGATGGGCTAGAATTTTGCATTTTGTCTGCAAAATCTTGGCAAATGATGATTAATGCCCCTCTAAGGTTTGCTAAAGTAGTCAACTGGGTCTTAACACAAGTTCGTTGAATTTTAATTTTTTAAAAGCACTAAACTTGGAACTTACCCCAAAACAGTAGGCAACTCTAAGAATCGCCTTTTTTTTCTGAGAAAAAAAGATCACAAAGGTTGTCATAAAAGTTCAATGTTGTAGAAATGGAATAATAAGAATTGCCGCAATGATCATTAACTTGCAATTTGATTAACCATTGAAGAACTTTATCCATTATGTGAATTTTTTGAAAGGCTTTTCTTTTCTTACTGTTCCCTTAATTAAAGGCTAAATATATATGCACAGACATACTATATATGTTCATATATATATATATATATATTTATGTATGTATATATATAGCAACATAGAGATTAACTCCTTAAAAAGAAAGAGAAGTCGCAAATATTAAAGATATCTATCTGCATAGATTATGCTCCAAAGAAGTGAAAAATTCTGAAGACTGAGTTATTTGGCTGTAAAGTCTTCTGAAATGTACCTTCTTTTATGCTCTCTGTTTGTGAGCAAGTAGCACTGAGTAATGTCTTTATTACTAATTTAAATTAAAAATTGTTATCTATGTTTTTCATATGTATGTATGTATACATAGAGCCTAATTAATATATATTTTTGGTAATGAATTCATGGTTTAAACACATGTGATTTTGTGCCAATGTGAGAAAATGTGATAGATTAAAACATTCCCTGAAACTTGGTTAGAATGATTAAAAAAAAGAGTAGAACTAGAGGTGTATAATCTGCAAGGAAATTAACTCTGTTGATGCAATTAAATTGCTGTGCAGACTGATCTAGCACATCACCATCCTTTTTCTTCCGCATTGAAGAACTTTGGTAGCAAGAAGCTCGATAAAGACAAAGGTTAAACTTCCTTGGTCTTTTCTTTAATATATGAAACTACCTGTAAGCATTTTCTTCTTTGTCAGTTGTTTTTATTGAACTAATTCTGCATCTGCAGAAGTCAATGTTGAAATTTTTCGAGGTGGTAAACTCTTAAATCCTTCAGTATTTGAAAAAGAATATCAAGATTGGATTATTCAAATGCACGATCATTATGATGAGGAAGTTGACACTGGCGAGGATGATCCGATTCTTGTTGTCAGCCCCACAAACAAAAGGGGACTTGGGGTTTCTTCTGATGGTAGGCATTTGTTGGTTAACCACTTTAGGCATATTTTTTCAAGGGACTTGCTTTTATTTTATATTTTGTTAGATTTCACTATGGTTTCTACTGATTCTATTTCATCATGCAATTTTAGTTGGAAGGAGCAGTTGGGATAATTGTGGGCTGTCTGTCTTTTTTTTTTTTTTGGGTAACTGCATGGTGGGATTTTGAATAAAAGCACAGGACCAATAGCAGCTCTTATCCTGCTTGCTACTTTTAGCATGTCTGATAAAAGTTTTTGAAGGCAGATCAAATCTTGGACTATTTTTTTTTTCCACAATGGATGATTTTTTTTGGATATTTTTGATATCATAGATGTAAATCATCTGATATCCACTTCTATACTTGATTCCATCCCTCTGGTGCTCTATGCTGAAGCTCTTAACAATCAAAATATATTTTAATCTTTTGACATTTATTTGTAGTTGTACGGGTGCATCGGGCTTTGAAGAGGAAAGGAGCATGCTGGAAATCTGGCCAGAAAATAAAAGTTCTTAAGGGAGCTTGCCCTCGATTGCATAAATCCAATGTATATGCAATCATTGAATATTTTCTGATTGAAGGGTTTCAAGGAGATGCTGGTGGTATGCAACACTCCTGGAAAGAATCTTAAGCATTGATTTTATACTTTTTTTTTTTTTACATATATATAAATATGCTTTTCATAGTCTTGAGTTGTCTTCAATGTCAAGGATATTAGAAGTTATCAGGAATTTAATAGATGGAAAAATTATACAGTCAATTTCAGGAACCTAACTTTTTATTTGAATTTTATTTTGGCTCTCTGTTCAATAGGTGAAGCTCGAATTATCTGCAGGTATGTTTCCTAGGAATTTTCTTACATGAAATTATTTTATGATGTATGAATCTGATCCCTGTGATATACATTCATTTGCTTTGCAATTTGGCAGACCAATGAACGTTGCAAATGAGGATGGCTGCATCCTTGCAGTGAACGATGGGAATGCCAGTTTGGATATCCGTGGCTCCTTATCCTTACCCATTAGTGTGGTTGATTCTGGAAAGGTTTGCTGGTTTTAGTTTTCATAGCTCTTTACATGTGCACACACTTCTTCTATCATTATATAGAATTGAATAACTTTCTGATTTTTAAGCTGCTGGCATTAGTGTATAGCTATTGAGACTGCCGAGTGGGATCAACAACTTGAGAAGCAACGCCTGAGAGCTCCCTCTATGATTGATTTTCTGGGTGCAGATCATTGTCAAGAGTTGGAAATCGACGGGGTACATTTCCTTGCTTTTCTTCAATAAAGTTACTACCTTTGATATCTCATCCACTTTTTCCCCACTGTAGCGGAGGACATTGAATAGATACTTAAAGTTACATATTATAGAATAGGAAACATTAGAATTATTTATCTAATTCATCTCTACGGAAATGGCAAAAGTGAATTGGATCATCATATCTGCTTTTTTTTGTTCTTGTTTCTGTCTACAGAAAGATTTTCAACAAGACCTTTATTTATTCTTGCTTCTGTTTCAGGCATTATTACCTTTTGATGCTACGATTGAAGCTGGACAAGCCCCTCCATCTGAAATTGTGGCAGTTGTTCGTCCTGCCAGTTTCACTTCATCTAGCTCTTCAAACAGTTTGGACCAAAAATATATAGTCAAAGGTATTCTAGAAATGTGTATGGAAGTTAAGTTCAGAAGAGAAGCCAAGAATTGCCAAGTAGACCATATATGCTCTATACGTAAATCTCCTTCATGTCATAAGGGAATTGATGGTTTATATATTTTTCCACTGCGTGAGAGGTCTCCCAAGTTATTTCAAGAAGCAGGTGTTTATACGTTTGTATTCTCTCTTGTAAGTAATACACTGAAATTCTTCTCCTTTTTCTATATTATGTGGTATAGTATCATCTTAACATATTTGCATGCAATCTTTTTAATTTAATGTGACAAATTTTTGTATTTTAGGTTGGTTCTAGTTGTGAGGATTGTAAGAAAATTGTGAAAGTAAGGGCATCTTCAGCAGTGGGAAAGTGGAAACTTTTGAATAATAAAGGTGGTCAACCATATATTGTGAGGTAGAGTAGCTCTAAGTGATTGATTGATGACCTTTTTATGAGAAATTGCTTAAAATAATTGCTGCACATTGTGTTTATGAGATTGTATTCATTATCTAATCCAACAATGATGTTGGACAGGGTGGGTTCAATTTTTCAAACATTGGCTATTGCATGTTTTGACAAGTATGACAATCGGATTCCATTTGCATCAGTTCCGGTAGTGACAGTCAAACTAAACTCTCATAATCGTGTGCTCACTCATGTAGACAAAGTCAAGACTAGTCTTTCTTCTGATAAATTGACACTTAAAATTGAGGTACAGTTCGCATATTCCAGATCTACATTGTCAAATGATGAAGCCAGTTAATAATGACATTGAATCATGACCTAGTTTTGAATTTTCTATTGTTGAAGGATCTGCTGATTGAAAGTGGCGACTTGAACGAAATTCTGCCAACTTATGAAGCAACTTTGCTAGTATGCTCTCCAGATAACTTGGTTCTACTTTCTATTCCATGTAAAGGTATTATGGTTTGTAACTGATAATTTTTTTTATGTATAGCATGAGTTCTAAAATCAGTTTTTAATTTTTGGTTTGGAGTTGTTGGTCTGATTTTTGGAATATGATCTTGGTTTTTTTTGTATCAGTCACTCCTGGATTCTTAGATGCTGTAGTAGTCCGACCACCTATATCGGAAAAACAATTGCTTCCAGGTTTTGTGATCAAGGATTTGTTTTTAGAGGTAAATGAGTAATATGATTGCCTTAATGGATATCCTTTCATGTTTGAGACTTCTCAATTTAATTCATTTGGATTGTAGATTTCATTTTTCTCTTAAAGTATCTCTTTTACTCCTTGAACGGTCCCCTATGATTCATGGAATTTTCTAGCAGTATACGTTTCTGCATTTCGGAGTGGATTGTAGATTTCATTTTGCTCTTAAAGTATCTCTTTTACTTCTTGAACGGTCCCCTATGATTCATGGAATTTTCTAGCAGTATACGTTTCTGCATTTCGGAGAAACTTATCAGAAATGTTATTTATATACCCTATATTTTTAATATTTACACATTTCTCCCATGTTTTTGTTTCCTATATTTTTAAGAAATGTTGTTTCACAGTATCCATTTCCACGTCTCCCGACAGTCCCTTTTAGTGGCTCTTGCATAGCTGTATGCCATGTTAAAAAAAGGCGTTTATTGATAATGAAAAAAAATTACTCTTGAGAATTTAAAAGCACCATCCTTTTGTGAACTGCCATTTTTGGTCTGTAAAAGGAGATCCCCTTTGTTAATATTTTCCATTAGAGTTTTGAACATGTTTTTCATTTTTCCCTTTTTTCTTAAAAATTTTGTACTGACATACGTTTTTGCATTTTATTACAAATATTTATATTATACCAATTGCTTACAATTGCTTTACCACATTGTATGAATGGACAATCTTAGCCAGTTATGGGAAACATTCACAGGAATTAAATTTTATAGTTAGAGAGCATCACTCTTGGAACAGAAATATCTTAGTTAATAACTACCAACAGAAAAGGCATTGGCACATTTACCAGTTACTGGATTGGATTCTTACTAACATGGTTGTCTTGCATATATCTTCCAGATGTTTGATGCGTATGGTAATCATGTTGCAAAAGGCTATGGAGTTCAATTGAATGTGAATGGATTTCATATCCTTGATCAAATAGGTTCAAACCGTAAGGTCAGATTTGATTGTTGTTATATGAATTCTATATTTTTGTTCCTATGAAAATTCTTGACACGCTTCCAGATACATTTGCTTTTAGTTTCTTTAGCTACTTGTTTTTAGTTTCTTTAACTGTTATTTATTTTTTCAAGAATGCGTGTGCATGCATTGCCTGAGACGTGTGAAAGAAGCGAGGTGGGAATTCTTCTAGCTGTCCAATGAAAAAGGGTTAAACTGTAGGAAGGTCATTTGCATGTCATTCTCTAAAGACTTTATGCTAATATGTTAATTGTGTACAGTAAATGAAATTGGATCATCAGATGTACAATCAGTCATCCTTTATGTATATTTTACACTTCTGTGACAAGTAAGGCTATGTTTTGTTGGCCCGTGGAGTAATGGATATGACACATATTTTATGCTAAATAGTTAAAGCCATCTTTCAAACCATTTTTAAAAATTGCAATATCATTACCATTATGAATTACAATATTTCTTCTTTCCAATTTACAGATCTGACAATGTAGTTTTTCTGTTCCATGCCTAATCAATTTTTATGAAATATGCATAGAGAGCAGTTACTTTGTCTTCTATGGTAAATTAGTGACTTAAAGTACTGGAATCAAGACTTGTAGTGGTTGCTAGTTGAATATTGTGGAGATGGATCCTTTAATTTGTAAATTTTTCAACCTAGGTGGATGATAATGGCTGCATTGACCTCAGTGGTCTTCTGAAAGTCACAGCTGGCTTTGGAAAGATGGGTAGGTCACTGATCTAGTAGCTTTTAATTCTTTTTTCTTACCCATTATTTAACTTTTTTTTTTTTTTTGAGAAACCCATTATTTAACTCAGAGACAACTACAATGAACATTAACTTTAACAAAGCCTATAACATGGCTAAAGAAAATTCATTCTGTTGTTCTTAAGGCAGTATAGACAAGGTCACGACCAGAAATTTTTCTGCTTAATTTGAACTATGTAGCTATTTATTCATTATAATTTTGCAGTTAAGTAAATATTTGATAGTATGTCAAACTTCTGTGAAATGTGGACCATGTAAGATTCCTAAGTTTTCTTGGGTCAAGCCCATAGATGCAGTAATTTGGTAATTGAAATTACCAATTCTTAATCTACAAGGGCAATAAGCACTTAAAAGCTATGATGTGGAGCCAGTATTTATCCTAGAGTGATTTCTCTTTCTTTAATTCATTCTTTTATTTTTTCTGCTTATTGCTGAGCACGTCAAGCTTGCCTCTTTTAGATCCTAAGTTGATCCTGACCTAGATGCGTTATCTCTGACTTGCATGGCATGGGATTCTTTTCCAAGTGTTTAAAAGTAACTGATAAATATTTGTGTAGTAAGAACTTCAAATTAGCAATAAAGAACTTAAAACACACACACATAGCAATATACTGTCAGTATATAGCCTTTACTGTTTGCAGTAACTGCATTCTAATGCACTTGCATGCAGTGTCGCTTTCTGTATCGTCTGATAACAGAGAAATTTTCAAAGAATTTCAAACTTGCAGGAGGGAGCTAAGACTTGCATCTAAGGTTGGTTATGCTTTGGCATCTGTTCTTAAGCTTCATGATTATTGACGTTCTCAATCATAACTTTATTAGTTATTTCAGGTACCAAGTTATTTAAGTGCTGGTTCTCAGTTGGAAAATGTTGTTTTTGAAGTTGTTGATTCAGAGGGTGAGATTGATGAAACAATTCATGATGAAGATGAGTATAGTCAACCTCATACGCTTACAATAAAGTCAGATTCATTCAATTCAGAGGGTTGCATTCAGTATGCTTTCAGGCATGGATGCTCCGTTGTCCCTGTTATTTCTCTGCCTCCAAATGAAGGAAATGTTTGCTTCATAGCTTCTCACACCCGTTACCCAGAGCTACAGTTAAGTTTTAATGTATCTGTCGTACGAGCACCAAAACTGGAGGACTATGATGGAGTTCAATCTCCATATCCAGATGGAAGGATCTTGCTGCTCCAGGATTCATCACCTCCAAAGCATGTAGGAAACCTGGCACTGTCAATTGTGAATCTTTATGAGGTACAATAATTTTTGTATATTACTTCTCTGATGTAAGTGCTATTTGATAGGTGACATGAGACATCATTTTTGTTCTTTTCTAATTATCTATGCAGAATCAAATTAGAATTTTTTTTAATTGCATTCCATTAAAAGAGCTTAATTTAGCGAATGTTTGGCATCTGTACTTGAGTTATCTTCAACTATTCTTTTCAGGGACTTGAGGATGACGTGTGCAAATATGGTCGGCGAATCAATTACTTTGAAAGCCTACTCAAAGATCTTAATGATTCGAAGATTGACTGTGAACTACGGTTATCAAAGCTGCAAGGTTGTGAATTATTTACTTAATAATAATTTATTTGTTTTGCTTGTTATTTTTAATAATTTAGCTGTTTTGTATTTTATTTGTTTAAGTGTAGTTTTTCACTTGTTACGTGTTTACATTTATCTATTTTTTTGCTTGCAATCTGTTTTAAAGTTATTTGTTTAAGTTCCAACACCTAAATTAGGGTGCATACACGTACTTGGGCTTGCTCTGGTGATGTGATGATGAAGGACAGACTAAATTTCTAGTTCCCCAAATTGTCCATTTTCACCATAGAAACATGTAAAATTAATTTCTAGCACTTGTAATCATTTTAATTCTTTGACCATCTACTGGTTTTACCTGGTTGGATTTTCATTGCTTCTTGTGTATCTTCAGATGTTACTTTATAAAGCAATGGGTTATGACTTGTAAGTCCTATGATATATTTAGACACCACATGAGCCGCTACTTTGTTGACTGGCCATTGCATTGTTTTTGTTCACTTACCATTTCCTGCTAGGTGCCAAATTTTTAGAAATTTCTGGCTTGAATTTTGATGGATATCTGTCTGCATAATTAACCAAGTAAATGTGCTAAAATAGCCACTATCTGTAATGTATCTATATGGTTTGCTCATTTTTGGTTTCTGTGCAGCCTCACTTGGCTCATTTTCAGTTTCTGTGCGACCTCACTTGTCTAATGCTCTGAACTATATATCCACAAAGGAGGAAATAATAGAACAAATCAAGAGTAGGTGCAATTCTGCAGCAGCCATGATTTGCCAACTTTCTAGAGATTTGTCATTTCAAGAACCCCAAAAGCATTTCATGCAGGACATAGTTGGTTTAGTTGCCTTGCTTGGGACAGTTTGCACCAATGAACTAAGCAGGTCTGCCATCATACATAATATATGCTCTTTTATGACCTGTCGATACTTCCTTACATGTTTTGACTTTCTTTGTGTAAATTATTTGCAGGATATTGGCGGAGTACTTGGGTGAAGATCAAATGCTGGCCATAGTATGTAGTTCCTATGAAGCTGCTACTGCTCTTGAGAAGTACAAGGAAAATGGTGAAGTTGATCGTGAGCTTGCTCTTCATGCAGAAGTAGCCGCTCTTGGAAAATCTATCTCTAGTCGATTTCTTGTTATATGCCTTGAGGATTTGAGGTACACTAGACTTTTCTGGTTGAACTTTTACATGTACTATTTGATTGTTGATATAAATTTGCTCCACTTCTATTGGTTCCCTATGCTAGACTAAAGATTTAATTAAGATGAAATGTATGTTGAATGTATGCGTGAGAAGCACATAATGTGTTGTTATACTTCTGCAAGCATAGAGTCTCTTTCTTTTTGCACCTTTACCTGTGTTGGAAATAAACTAGTATGGAAGCCCGTGTTTCCTGCTCTATTTCTAAATTTATATAATTAGATTATATGTAAATTATGAATGAAAAACTTATCATACATATACTAAAATCAAGAATTCATAATTTATAATTCTAGATGTCAACATACACATATGTTGTTTTTTGAAAGAGAATTTATATTTTTATTAATTCAGGTCTAATAAAAAGAAATATTTCTATGCAAATAAAAAATCTTATAAAAATTCTTATTTTAAAATACACATGTTCTATTCTGTGTAAAGTTCTCTAATTCTATTATATCTGAAATATTACATTTCTTTCCATAAAAATTGTCTTTTATTCTATCTAAAACATCCTCTTCTATTCAATTAAAAACACCTGTTCACTTTTTATTAAATAAAAATCTGTAATTTTTCAACCATTTTCTATTTTTTCTTTTATTTTACTTATTATTACTATGCATATTAAAACTATATATGCACTCCAAATAAAAAAAAATAATCAAATAAAATTATTACAATAACTTTTTAAGTTCTCATTTTTATATTCGCGTAATTTGTAGTTTTAATTGATTAAAATTATGAGTAAATTACATTTACCTCTCTGAGGTTTGACCTAATTCACACTCGCCTCCCTCTTGTTTGAAAATCGAACATTTACATTCTTCAGTTTTAATTCCGTCAACATTTAAGTCCCTTTGTTAACTTTTCCGTTAGTTTTTTTGTATCAAAATACATTTAGCTCCCTCTGTTTATAAAAATAAAACAGTTTAATCCCTAAGTTCTAATAAAATAAATAATTTAGTCCTTTAATTTTTTAAATTATTTAAAATTTAAAAT
>CATIWK010317853.1:0-22354 GCA_949634005.1 Mallotus japonicus | reverse complement strand
TCATGTTGTAAGGTTGTAAGAGTGAGCCATAAAACTCTTGTGTAATCTCTATCTTGTGAGTAAGATTGGGTGAGATTGAAAATCCTAACTTGGGGATAAGTTAGGTGGAGACGTAGGATTGTTGAGAATCCAAACTCCTTAAATTTTTGTGTTCATCATTCTTTCTTCTCAACATTCTTTCAATTCTTGCAAAGAATTATTTTTAATTTCGATTTTTATTCAATAGCCTTATTCAACCCCCCCTCTAGGGCTCTTTCAAATATAAATATATAAATAATATAATATATAATATATATAATAATGAAATATAAGACGAAGAAACTTTTCGGCCAATTATATTACATCCATAATTCGATGGAAAGAGTCCAAGCACCTATTAGGTAAAGTCGACACATCAATATTCTATGAGATCCGACAGTACGATAGAAAGAAAAAAAGGTGATTGGATTTACACCAATGAAACCATAAATTTGATACATAGACGAATATAATAAACCTTAGTTCTATTTATTGGTGAAAGCAAGATAAAACTTATTTGATAATTATTGAATGAACAATTTACAAATAGAAATTTTTTTTTTTACAGTATTCCATCTGTTCTTAAACTGTGTTAATTTCCAATTCTTGCTTATATAGAAATTTGGTTTTATACATCCTATTTCTTTTTTTTTTGTGATTCTGCCAATTGAATAGAATTATAAGTAGAATCCAATGTCCTACCTTATATTTCGTTATTCACCCCTAAAATATTATGTGTAACACCATTAAATTTTTTAATTTTTATTATATATATTATATGTTAAGCTTTAAAAACATTAAGATCAAAACTAGTCGTGTATCTGCGCGATGCACGGACTATAAATTAATATACATTTTATTTGATATTTTTAGAATAGTACAATAGAAAGAAAAAAGGTGATTGGATTTAGACCAATAAAACCATAAATTTGATACACAATAGATGAATATAATAAACTTTACTTCTATTTATTGGTGAAAGCAAGATAAGACTTATTTGATAATTATTGAGAAGGTAGTTGTCAATGGAGCAACAATGAATATCAACCATTGGGTTGGGCAATTTATCATGTTAGTATGTGATCAATCATTTAAACTCATGCTTCTGTAGTCATACTAAATAATTTTTTTTTTTTGCCAATAATCATACTAAATAATTAGTGAAACAAGAGAAAAATATATATATATTGCCAGGATGTGAGAAATTGGTTTGGATTGTCACTCATTTTTATTTCTATTCCAATAGAGGGTAATAATTACATTTTTTTTTTACCTAAGGAGGGTAATAATCCATTTCTATCTAATTTGTGATATAATTACAATTATTTACTTTTGATAGACATCTTCAAAACTTGATAAATAAATTAATAAAATAATGTAGAATCTTTTCTTTTTATGTATTATAGATTGTAATTTAACTAATAAAAAACTTTATCTTAAAAACTTATCCCTCAACTAAATCCTGGTTCAAATATGTAAATTATTTAATGTAATTTAAAATGTAGATATTTACATACACATATTTTAATTAACAAAAAAAAAAAAACTTTGCAAGTTTGGACTTGATGTCCACTATACATATTTTAAAAGGGCATTATCATTTGTTAGGGATATCATGCAACCACACAGGGTAGCTCCTCCGATTAGAAATAAGAAGAAATTCTTCAAAAAAGTTGCATTATTATTTGTAGATGACTCATTCAGATAAATAGGAGATAAAAATTAAACTTAGAGCTTTTTTTTAAAGAATAAAATACTTTTAGTATTTGAATTAGACTTCAAATGTGTTGGAATATTAAAATTAATGATTTTTTTTTTTATGTAATAGAAATTATTAGTGTATTAGTTGTTAGAAACAAAGCGGCGGAGGTCCAAAGTTTAGTGCTTCAAGGTTTCAAGCCCAAAAAAAATATTTTTTTGAAGGAAAAAAAAAATATTGCTAATCATTAATGTGAGGAAAATTTTCTATAATTTTCTATGTCGTAATAAAGAATTTTGGTTCGAATGTTTTAGTTTATGATACAAAATTAGTATAATTGAGATAGAGAGCAGGAGAGTTAGTTATTAATTGTTAGAAGTTTTTTTTTTAAACCCATTTTGTAAGTCACTATAAAGGAGTGAAAAATAAAAATTGAATTTGAGAGCTCTCTTCTGAAAATAAAGTGCTCTTATCATTTGAATTAGACCTCAATTATGTTTAGATATTAAAATTAGTGGGTGTTTAAATATTTTTTTTTCTAACAACACATTCTGATTACTATTACTAAACGGAAGTTTACAATGACAGCATACAGTCGTTTAGCCAACTCATTAAATGGGCGTACAATTCAAGAAGGATGATTGATAATAACAGATACATTTTTTAGGGGAATGGAGGAGGGGGAGGTGGGTCTCGAACCTGAGATCCACCGGGTGTCCCTCAGACATCCTAACCACTGGACCAGGTATGCGGGGACATAATAGATACATTTTTACTATTACTAAATTAGTACAAATTATATCATGTCACACATTAAGATAACAAGTAATTAACACTTTATCCATTGAATAAGTGATTTCATATGTCAAAATTTAAATAAAATTCTTCATTCTAGAAATTTTCATAAATATGTGAAAATTATTTTTTCATAATGTTTTTATATAAATATTCTTTAACTAAAATATATTTCATATTTTCAAAACAATCAACTTTTATACATATCTTTTAAATATATTTTTTATAGAAAGTATTTTTTTAGTGCCATATAATTTGTATATATTGTGAAATGTTTTTTTAATTATTAAAAGTTTATTAAAATAAGGTTTGTTATTTTTATATAATTTTCTTGAAATATGAAATATATGATGAGTAGGTGAATTTAATTAAATTTTAAATAAATAAGCCAACTAAAATAATTATTATTGATATAAATAACAATTGATTTATTAAAATTATTATAAATATGAAAATAAATAAAAATTTATACGTTTTTAATAATTTAGTTTAAATTTAATCCTTTTCATTTAACAAGTTTATCCATTTTCATACAATGAAATTACTTTATTTGTATTTTTTCTACTATTCCCTTTTTTCCTTTTACATTAATTGTGGAACAAGGGGCCAAAATAAGCTTTTATTTGAAATTTTTATTTCAAAAAAGTAGAAAAATTATAAACTAAGAGGTTTATAGCCACTCTTAAAGACTGTTTAATTTTGGAAAAAAAGTATATTTTTCAAAAAAAATGAAAAATATGAGTTATTATTTAGTTACAATATTTTTTAATTTAAAAAAATTAGAAAACTATTTTTCAAACTTTCCAAACAATAAAAGGTTTTAGAAAACTAATAAAAGATATTTTCCAAATTTTTTAATTAATATTTTGATATGCTACAACCTCTTCAACCACCATTACCACCACAACTTCCGCTACCACCACCACTACCATCATAACCACCATAACCTTCCTTACCTCCACCATCATCACAACCTCTACTACCTCTACCACCACCATAACTTCCACTATCTTGACCACCACCATCTTCATCACTACCATAATCTCCACCACCTCTACCACAGCCTCATGATGTAGTGGCTGCAGTAACACCACCACCACAGCCTCTTAACATAATGGCTGCATCACCACCACTGCTAGTGCCATCACAACCTCGGCTACCAGCACCACCATCGTCATAGCCTCCACTACCTCCACCACCACCTCCATTACCATCATAGTTCCATAACTTCAAATTGGAATTAATTAAATATGCATGATTTAAAATTTTTTATAAAATAAATAAATTTAAGATTAAATACTATCATACGAATCACAATAATTATTATTATATTAAATTTCATCAAAAAATTATGAGAATATGAAAAAATTGCAAAATAGCAAAATAACAAAATAAATTGATTTTTTGTTTTTCTATTTTATATTTTGGAAGAGTGAAAACCAAGGAAAAAGAAAAAAACTGAAAATGAAAATAAAAATATTTTCCAAAAATAAAGTAAATTAATAAAGTAAAATTTACTTCATAAAAAATAAAAGTAACTATAAACTACATCAAACATGTTTTATGATTTTTTTATTATTTTACAATAAAAAAAATAAATGTACATCATAATAAATATTTTCCATAGTATTAAAAAGTCATAAATTTAAAATTTTTCCATAAAATAATAAAATTCTTTCTTATAAAAAATAAGTTCAAAAAAGTACATTTATTATTATTCAATAGCAATTTTTTGTAAAATAAATTTTGTTTTAATAAAAAATGAAATTACCATAATTTTTAAAGGTTGTTTTTGATACACACAAATATACTTAAATATAATAACATTATTAAATTAATTTTTATTTAATTATACTATTGATATGTATTACTTATAGAATATACATAATTAATTAATTTTTACAATTAAATGACGTGATAAAAATTATATTTTTTAAAAAAACAAAGTCAAATAATTTTTTTTTTGTTTTTAAAAAGTCAGAGTCCAAGCCTGCACCATCTACCACTAGCGTCTATCTCTCCACCTCCCTACCGGCGTGTCACAATATTTACAAAATTCCAAAAAAACCCCCTAGAAACGTTTTTCAGTTCCAATCATAACCCTCAATTCTTATTGTTTGATTTGCCAAAACGTCCTCTCTCTTCTTCACTTCGATAAATCCACTCCTTTTCCACAAATTCCACAAAAAGACCCCAAATTCTAGGGTTTCCATCATCATCCCCCTCTCCTTCTCCCTCTCTGGTGAGCCCGCTAATCATCTCCAATTCAATGTTTCTCATCATTATTTCTCTTCTTAACCCTAATTTTATCATAAAATTTTGTGCTTTTTAGTTCAATTTTGTTGTTTTAATTTGTGGGTGTTTTGTTTTATTTGTTTTTGCTTTAGTAGAAACGATAATAAGTTTGATTAGAGATGCAAACTTTGTTTTTGAGCTGTTTTAGGTTGATTAGCATGAATTATTGGTTTTTTTTTTTTCTGGGTTCAATTCTGATATGAGACCTGTTGTTTTGTGATAATGCATGTCATTGTCAGCTGCTGAAAGTGGTCAACTATTGTGATTTTTAGTGTTGTAATGCTTTTTTTTTTTTTTTTTTTGTGCATGTTTTATATCTTGTTAGTAATGGATATAGTGTTTAGGGACTTCTTCCAGCGGTTGACTTCACTCTTTTTGTTGCTCCTTATGATTAAAAGCTGTCTTGTTACTATCAGCTACTTACTTGCTACCGGTTCTTTTTTTTTTTTTTTTTTTTGTGGGGGTGGTTCTTTCTTTGAATTTTGCAACTGTAGGAGGTGCAGGAGTTTTTGTGTGTTGGTAATTTATTGAAGGCATCTTGTAATGCAATGGGCAAAATTGTGTTTTTGTTTTGCTTAGATTATATGATGCCTCAGTCAAAGTCAAAAATCGGTTCACTGCTTTACTTACTTCAGAACAAGAATTCCTGAATTTCTAATTTGTGTTTTATGCATATACCTTAAATTGGTTGTCATTGTCTTCACGGTCTGTAGTATAGCCAGACATCTTATTTTGAGAGGCCAACTAGTGATTCCCAAAACATGGTTCTTTATAGCATGGTGAATGTGCTTATGGTGCCTATCTTCTTTGCATGATTTGGAAATATGCTTACTAGGATCACTATTTGAGGCTATGCTTTCGTTGCAAGCATCTGTTAATTTTATTTCGATATGCTATGGATATTTTTATAGGTAGAAACTTTAAGCATTTTGTTCAAGGGGGAAATAAATTCTCTTCCGATGCTTTTGGAAATTGGAACTGGAAGAGTTTTTTCGCCCTTTCTTATTTCTGAATAATTTAAATTTTATTTTTCTAGTATTCTTGATATTTTTCTTTATAAAACTATATATATTTTGTGATTGTCCAAAACTAGATTGAGAGTGTTAGAGAGAGTAATGAAAAATTCCTTCTTGTGTGTGGTCTGCTATTGCTAATGGCTTTTGTAAGTAACTGCTCATTATCAAACTTGGCTTTCCTTTGGAATTAGTTTCTTAAAGAAGAATAGAAGACCATTTTGAAAGACTGTCTGTCATAATATTCATGTCATTCATATAATATATATATATATATATATATTTTTTTTTTGGAGTGCAGGAGTGATTTCCAATGGCAAAAGGAAAGCTTATACTAATCTGCCAGTCCAGGGGTGAATTTGTGACAAGTGCTGATGGGTCTTTATCGTATAATGGTGGAGAGGCACACGCTATAGATGTCAATCATGAAACTGTTTTTGATGATCTCAAGCTAAAGTTGGCTGAAATGTGTAATTTAGAATATAAATCATTATCCATTAAGTACTTTCTTCCTGGAAATAGACAGACTCTCATTACTTTAGCTAATGACAAAGACCTAAAAAGGATGTATGATTTTCATGGGGACTCAGTCACTGCAGATATCTTTGTGGATGGGAGAGCAGGTTTTAATAATGAAGATGTACACATGCGAGCTAGCAGGTGCATTGTCCTTTCTTCAGTTGCATATCTTGTGTAGTAGGAGCTTAGGTGCTAACTCCTGTGATGTGATTGCCACTTCGTTGGAATTTATAACTGGTTAATATATAGTAAATCACCATTGAGCAATATTGCACAGCAAATGAGCTTCATTACTGAAAATTCTCTTTCAAAATAATTTGTTTGTGCACTGCTTTTATTTTGGTTTTTTGAGGTATAATTAATATATTTTATTTTTTTTCCCCTGCTTGCTTCGACTTGTGTTGGTTGTTGCTCACAGACCATCTGGGGTAAAACCAGCTGAGACAGTGCCTGCTTCTGCTGCTACTCCAATTGCTCGTGCCGGAACTCCCTCAGCTTCTCGTGCTGGGAATCGCTCAGCTACTCGTGCGGGGAATCGCTCAGCTTCTCGTGCCAGCAATCGCTCAGCTTCTCGTGCCAGCAGTCGCTCAGCTTCTCGTGCCACCAGTCGCTCAGCTTCTCGTGCCAGCGCTCACTCAGCTTCTCATGTCAGCACTCGCTCAGCTGCTCGTGCTGGCGACACGGCTGCCTACAGCCCAGTTACAAATGATGCGGCTGGTACCCCTGCTGATACTGTTAAGAAGAGAAGGCGCTCTGCATCATGCAAAACTGGTGTGGATAGTCCTACCATTGTCTCTGATATCAACAATGCTAGGGAGAAAAGAAAAAATACTTCACGTAAGAAGAATTCTCGGAGTCAGGATACTTGGAACCATGACAGTTGGAATCATGATACTGCTATTGTAAATGTTAATGTCAAGCAACTAAAGGAATCTGATGCTGCACCATGGATAGATATAGATGTTTCTCCTTATTCAGCTAGTGATATCAGCTCTCAAGATGCCAGCGCTAAAGAAGTTTCCTTGGATCAAATGATTGCCTCTTGGAAAGATGGAATTGTTGGTGTAGGCCAAGAATTTGAAAGTGTCGGTGAATTCCGTGATGTGCTGCAGAAATATGCCATTGCAAATCGTTTCATGTACAAGCTAAAAAAGAATGACACCAGTCGTGCAAGTGGTATATGTGTGGCTGAAGGTTGTTCTTGGTCAATACATGCATCGTGGGTTCCCTCTGCTGAAGTATTTAGGATAAAAAAGATGAACAAAGAACATACATGTGGAGGGGAATCTTGGAAGGGTGCTCATCCCACAAAAAGTTGGCTGGTCAGCATTATAAAAGACAGGCTGAGAGAGAATCCACATCGCAAACCCAGGGACATTGTTAATGGTATTTCACAGGATTTTGGGATTGAACTGCATTATTCACAGGTGCGCCGCGGAATTGAAGAAGCAAGGGAGCAGCTTCAGGGTTCTTATAAAGAGGCCTATGCCCAGTTGCCATGGTTTTGTGACAAGTTGGTGGAGGCAAACCCTGGTAGTTTTGTGAAGCTTTTAATTGATGATAACAAATTTCAGCGTCTTTTTGTATCCTTTCATGCCTCTATATACGGTTTCAAGAATGGGTGTCGCCCCCTTCTGTTTCTTGATTCTACAACATTTAGATCAAAATACCATGAGGTTTTGTTGACAGCTACTGCATTAGATGGGAATGATGATGCCTTTCCAGTTGCATTTGCTGTAGTAGACATTGAGAATAATGATAATTGGCATTGGTTTTTGGAGCAGTTGAGTTCTGCACTTTCAACTTCACAATCCATAACTTTTGTCTCTGATAATGAGAAGGGATTAATGAAACCTGTGCTTGAAATATTTGAGAATGCTCACCATGGTTACTCTATATACCATCTGCTGGAGAACTTCAGGAGAAATTTGAAAGGGCCATTTGAGGGAGAAGGGAAAGCTGCTTTGCCAGTAAGTTTATTGCGGGCTGCACATGCTGTTCGACTTGATAGTTTCAAAATGTTCACTGAGCAAATTAAACAGATTTCTTCAAAAGCATATGATTGGCTTATGCAGATTGAGCCACAGTACTGGACAAATGCATTATTCAAAGGTGAGCACTACAGTTATGTTCCGGTAAATGTTGCAGAGATATATGTTAATTGGATTGAAGAAGTACGGGAGCTACCTATTATACAAAAGGTTGAAGCTCTTAGATGCAAAATGATAGAGTTGATTCACAAACGTCAAATGGATTCAAGTGGGTGGACTAAAAAGCTTACTCCATCAATGGAGCAAAAGCTTCATGATGAAGCTCTAAAAGCACTTGCTTTTAAAGTGTTATTTTCATCTGATACACTGTTTGAGGTGCATGACTCCTCCATTCATGTTGTGGATATTGTAAAAAGGGACTGTAGCTGTCTGCAATGGAAATTGACTGGGTTTCCTTGCAGCCACGCTGTTGCTGTCTTCAATCGCAAAGGGTTGAGTGTGTACGATTATTGTTCACAGTACTTCACAGCTGATAACTTCCGTTTGACTTATTCCAAGTCCATAAATCCTGTTTTAGACCCTTTCAAGCCACTGGGTGAAGAAGAAGATGATGCAAGGACAGGGCTGGTCCTTCCTCCTACTACTCCGAAGCCGCCACCACAGCCAAAAGAAAAACAAAGTAAGAGAATTGATGAACTCAGAAGGGTAATGACTTGCAGCAAGTGTAAGGGAGAAGGGCATAATAAGGTCACCTGCAAGGAATCTGTGGCAATTGAACCTGTGGCAATTGAACCCGTGGCAATTGAACCCGAGCTAATTTCTTGACAAGCCTTAATTATTCAGGGAGAAAATGTAGAAATTTCCTAGGCCTTTACTTCTGTCTCTGTTTGACACTGTACAGCTTTTATTTCTCTTATGGAGGTTGGTTAGTTCTGTGATGATATACGATTTTTAGGTCCTTTGCTTTGTGTATCATCAATGGCGGTGAATTAGGACATTGCATTGTGTAGTAATTTTTTTTTATGACCAACAGTTTCTTCTAGTGTTGAAACTTGCTATATTCTGAAGAACTCATTTGCAGAATTGGTGTGTGAGATTGCTGAATTATATCCTTGATATGAAGATTTTTAGAATCTAACATCAATTGCAGGTTGATGGACACAATGTGAGCTTTAGGTGATGATGGCATACTGAGGTCTAACCGTAGAATTCTCTGGTGCTTGCAAGTATTGTTTTCATAGTTATTTAACAAAGAATGGTCCATGTTATTTCTTTTTCTGTGGGATCTGCATTTTTTCAGAAGACTGAAACTCAAATTTAACTTTACGTGAACTGAATTTTCTTTTAAAGTGACTAGCTTTCATTAAAGCTTCAATGAAGAGTGAACTGACACCGGCCACCTTTTTTTTTTCTTTTTTTCTTTTTTTTTTTATTATTATTCATGGAAGTCTTATCCTCCCCGCTAAATTGTTTAAAAAAAAAAAAACTATATTCTCAAAGGAAGAATTAGGTTGTTGTACGGGTGTGCATGAGTGTCGATCTGGCTGAACCGAATACCAAACTGACTTAAATTTCAATTTGGTTTCGCTATGTATTTTCAAATTTTTTATTTTTGTTGAGTTGAATCAAAATTTAATTCAACTTGGTTTGGTTTATATTTAAAAAATTCGACTAACCAAATAAATTGAAATTTTATTTTTTAATATATCACCATATGATTTTTTAAAAATTCGACTAACCAAATGATTTAATATAAAATACTAAAATAATTAATATTTTTAAAAAATTCGGTTTGATTCAATCGGGTAAGCTTTCATTATAAAAATTGTGGTTTTATAATACAGTTTGGTTTGGTTTTTCTATATTCCAATTCAGTCACCAAAATTGATTGAACCGACTGAATTCTCACCCTTGGTTGCTAGATATTAAGAGTTAATGAAGAGACTAAGTTATATCTTTGGACGGACTGTTCAAAGCCTCCTCAACTGATCTGGGCAGTATTTATATCAGTGGAAATGCGCTGTTTCAATTCAGAGTTCCCTCCCTGGTCAGTCATTGATTTCTGAAGGAGATGTTCTTTGGACTAGGCCTTTGTCTGGTTGGTTAAAGGTCAATCTCGATGCTGCTATCTCTAACATCCACACTCGGGTTGGATTGGGTGCTGTAGTTCGCTCTTCTTCAGGTGACTTTGTTGCCGCTTTTGCTAAGTCCACCTATGGCTCTTACTCTTCTATGGATGCTGAAGCTTATGCTTTGCGAGAGGTATTAAGTTGGCTTAAGTCATCTGATTATGATAGATTTGTATTGGAAATGGATGCTCTTCAAGTTGTTCAAGCTCTAGGAAAACCATCTGCTGCCACTTCCTTTAACTTAATTATTCAGGACTGTTATGCTTTAATTCGTACTATTTCTTGTATTCATATTCGTTTCGTTAGGAGGTCAGCGAATGTAGCAGCTCATGAAATGGTTAGAGTTGCTCTTTTTTTATCTGACTCTCAAGTTTGGGGTTCTGTCCCAGCCTTCTTATTATCTGTTGTAGCTCGAGAGAGCCTTAATTCTACTTAATGATATTTCTTCCTTTAGTTTCAAAAAAAAAAAAAGTTATATCTTTGTCAAATTAATAAGGGTTTCATCTTCTTAATTTGTTAAAATGCAGTGAATTGTGTGAAAGTGATTACATCACCTTTAAATTTTTTTTGCAATTGATACACCAATTAAAAATTCGACAAAAAAGTACAACTATTGATAATTTTGCAATTTATTTACAACCTATTAATTTTGACAAATTTATATATATGTTTTTTTTTTGTTTAATTTATATTTTTTCAATTGATGAATGTAAGAACAATACTTAATTAATAAGCATGTAATTGATACTATTCAAATTGATATATATTTATTTTTATCACCCTAAGTTAAATTATTGGATAAGGTACAAATTGGACCCTCAACTTTACCTTAATATTTTTTTGGCCCCAATTAAATCTTAATCTTTAAAAATTGGATTATATTGGACCCTTCTTCAAAGAATTATTGCAATTAAATCTAAAAAATCAAAGAAAATTTTAATTTTAATGTTAATTGATAAAAATTAGCTCGAATAACAATGCAAATTGATGAAATTACTTTCAAAATAAATATTTATGAATTTTTTAAAATTTTTAAAAACTTTTAGTTTATAGAAATATATTTTTATATTTATAAAAATTTTTAAAAAGTTAAAAAATATTTTTGTAGATCTAAAAATTTCAAAAAAAATTAAAAATTTTGGAATCAATTAATATACATTTAAGAAAAAAGAATTAAAAATTTTCTATACATATAATAATTTTTTAAAAAATTTTAAATTTATAAAAACTTTTAAAATTTTAACAAATTATTGAGTGTATAAAAAATTTTTAATTCTTTTTTATTAAATTTATATGGCTTGATTCTAAAAGTTTTAAATTTTAAAAAAAAATTTAGATATATAAAAATTATTTTAACTTTTTCTAAATTTTCAAAAAATATTAAAAATGGTTTTTATAAACTTAAAAACTTAAAAAAAAATTAAACAACTTCATAAATGTATATTTTAAAAGTAATTTCATCAGTTTTCATTATTATTTAAACTTATTTTTATTAATTAACGTTAAAGTTAAACTTTACTTTGATTTTTAAGACTTAATTGCAATAATTATTTAAAGGAGAGTCCAATATGATCCAATTTTTAAGAATTAAGGTCCAATTGGAACCAAAAAAAAAAAAAAAAGGTCAAATGTAAACTTCGGGATAAAGTTGAGGGTCGAATTTGTACCTTTTCTCTTAGATTATTATTTTAAAAATAATTTAATCAAATTTTTTTTAAAATATTTAATTTAAAAAACTTAAATTATTTTTAAAAATAATTTAATTAAAATAAAAAATAAGTACAAATTGAATTCTCACTACTTAAAATATGTAACAAAAAATAATAATTTATTTAATTAAAAAATTTTAACTTTGTATTTTAATTATTTCAATAATCGTTTTACATTTATCAACTGAAAAAAGTATATATTAAAAAAAAATAAAAAATATATATCAATTTAATGGGTAATAATTAAATCGCAAAAAATATCATGGATTGGGTTTTTTTTTTTTTGGTAAATAGTTAAAACGATACATATCAAACAATAATTTAGGTAAAATATGAATAAAGTAGGTCAAATTTGACTAAAATTTGTCAAAAAAAAAAAAACTCAAACACTATTACAATGATCAACAATAACAAACATATAAATCATGGCTCCTTCAATCTTAAAAAAAATCAATTTAATAAAGCAAAAGTTACGTATTTAAATTTGTAAAATGATGTATGATTGTCATATAGGTTTTTAACCAATGATTACAGTTTAAATAATCCTATAATTAACATCATGAAAATAGAAAACATTTTCATTATCACCACTTATATCCAAAGTACTAAAAGTAAAATAGATTTTTCCAAACAAATATATCACCACGAACAACAATTTAAGATAATCCAATTTGATATAATTGAATTAGCTATTATGAATCAACAAAAGTGTCATGTACTAAAATCGCTAAAGCAACAAGCCCATTTAATTCTACCTCTAGTGCAGATTCACAACAAGTATATGCAGAAGCGATACATTGATTATATTTAACAAACTGAAAAATTAAGAAATACAATATTAGAAACATATAGTGGGAAAAAAAAATTGTTTTAAGTATGCAATAAAAAGATTAAAAAAAAAAGAAATTTGGGAAGGCAAAAATGTAAATCTCAAACAAGAAATTAACCAATTGCTAAACTTATGCTATTTACATTCAAGATTATAAAATCTTACAATTGATAGATTTAAAATGTCAATTGCACACAACCCACCATGATCATCATCAGAGACCACAAGGTTTGTGCTGAAATACATTTGGCAACTTGTAAATTAAAATATAAATGACTGAAACGAGAATTTACAATTATACTCAAAAGTTAATAAATTTCATTTCTTATTTCTCTTGGTGTTGCATTTTGTATACTTCTTCTTATAATTCTTATTTTGTTACTTATGGCCCAATATTATTCATTGATTTCTTGTTTTTCTTACGAAATTACTCGCACTCGCTTCATTCTACATTTCCGGCGTTGGTATTATGTTTGGATAGCTAATGTAGGTATAATATGGTTGTACAGTGGACTTTTATGACATAGAAAGTGACTAAGGCAAACTTTGGTGAGGTAGATCATCTGCCATGATGTAGATATTGAGTTTGCATTTAGGGTGGCCGTGGAGCGTACTGGTGCATCTGTATGCATTTTTGTGATTTGAGAGGAATTCATGGATAGCATATGTACTACCATTTGAATACTGTCAAATTGAAACAAATGTTTAGGTCACTTTGACTTGGCTGTGAGTTGGCAGTGAGTTAGCATTACTTTGTATGTCTTGTTGGTACATTCATTTTTGTGCACATTAAATCCTCATGCATTAATTTACATACATGGGATCATCATGCATTTATTTTTGTACACATTGAATTTTTTTGGTCAATTAAATTCTTCTTTTTTCAACAAAACTTTTTACTAATATCACTAAAATTGTTAAATTTTAAAATGAATACTTTTACTATTTATTATCTGATAAAATTTATTAAAATTTAATGAAATTCTAACAAGAGATAAAGACATTTTTAGTGTTTGAACTTTGAGAATTTGACAATTTAGTGTTTTAACTTTTTTTTATAACAAATAAGTGTGGTAACTTGTGAAAAAATAACAATAAGATGTGTATAGCAGGTCACCAATAAGTTACCCTTCAACAATACACTATTTCAAAACTAAAAGACTTTATTACCCCTAAACTAAAAAAGCATAATAATAATAATAATAATAATAATAATAATAATAATAATAATAATAATAATTATTATTATTATTATTATTATTATTATTATTATATTAAATAAAAATAATTTTATTAAATTAAATTAAATTTTTATTTATTTACAATTTGACTCTTAATTATTTTTAGTTAATAAATATTGAAAATTAAAAATATTTGAAAATACAAATTTAGCGGTCATCATTTACAAAATTTTTAATTGACGAAAATGTAAAATTAAAACTTTTCTTTTTTTTTTTCATTTTCTTTCTATTTAGTTTACAATTTTTAATAAATTTCATGAAATTAAAATTTTAGGATTATAAAATTAGTGGTTTAAATATATTTATCTTGATAAAGTCCAAAAAAAAAAAAAAAAACTCTCCAAGTTCTCTCAAAAGAAGAAATTGTTTGAATTAGCGGTTGCTACTCCAAAATTCAAATCCAAGTTATATTGATTATTTTGATAAATATATACTTTGTAAATTTATCATGATTTTAATAGGGAAAAAATGGTATTATTGTTTTCTTGTAGAAAAGTTAAATTTAAATTATTGTCATGGATAATTCGGTCATTTTCTCTATATAACTTGCTGTAAACACTTTATTGTTATTTTTTTATAGGTTGCAACACTTAATTGTTATGGTTTAAACACTAAATTGTTAAATTTTGAAAAATTTAAACATTAAAATGTCTTTATCCCTTCTAATAATAAAGAAATGTGTATAATTTTTTAAAGAATAAAAGAAAATATCTATAATAAAAATTTAACTTAAATATACAAAAAAATATATGACCTTTAATAGTTTTTACAAATTTATCATATCTTTTTAATTTTGACAAATTAATATACAATCTTTTGATTTTTTTGCAATTCGATGGACTGATTAAAATTTTGATGAATTCTTATTAATTTGGCAACTCCAATAATCTAAACGGGTCCATATAGACACTATATCAAAATGCATTGTTGTGACTATTTGCATAAAATGCACAAACTTTGACTTTTTTTTAATTTAATCACAACTTGTTAATTTTAACAAATTTGTACGTAATTTTTTTGTTTAATTTATGTTTTTTCATTTGATACAGGTAGAAAGAGTACTTTTTTTTTTTTTTTGAAAGTTGTAGAAAGAATACTTAAGTAATGAGAATTTGAAATTAATTTTTCTAATTCAATAAATTATAATTTTAAATAAGTAATAGAATTTAATTGATACATTCAAGTTGATATATACTTTTTTTATACTTTTGATTTAAATTATCATTTTGAGAAAAAATAATTTAAATAATTTTAAAATATTTAATTACAATAAAACTTAAAATATTTAACTTAAGTCATTTTTAAAAAATATTATTTAATTTAAAATAAAAGTAGTGATTTTTCATGTATAAATTAAATTCTTACTACTCAAAAATAAGTAAAAATTAATAATTTATTTAATTGAAAATTTTAATTTGAATTTTATTATTTCAATAGTCATTTTATATGTATGAAGTGAAAAAATATATATTAAACAAAAAAATAAAAAATACATATCAATTTTCCAAAATTAATAAGTCGTTATTAAATTGCAAAAATATCATAAATTGTGATTTTTTTTAAATAATCAAAATGATACATTTTAACAGTATCTGCATGGACTCGCTCATATTATTGCAGCAAAATGTGACCAAATTTTCAATTGAAGCATGGAATTACAAAAAATTAAAAAGTTGTGCATAAATTTGCCAAAATTGAAAAGATATAATGAAATTGCAAACTTTTTTTTAACCAAAAACATAATTCTTCATTAGCCAAATCCACTATCCCTTCTACCCATGTAAAACGGCAACTTTCATGTATTTTCTATCTATTCAGGTTTTGGACATTTTCTTTCATTTTGTTAAGAGACCTTTTCAGAAAAACCTTATTGTTGCCAAAAACCTGCACTAAATCCTTCACCCTCAGACTATGTGGCACAATCTTTCATTAATTTTGCAGGGTTGATTCATGTTAGCAATATGCATGATTAGACCTGAATGCATCAGAGGTAAGAAAAGATGAGATCATTGCTTGTATTTTGCTTAGACATTTTTATACAGACCAAAGCAAATATGCCGAAGGTACTAAGAATTTGCACACTACCAACGACATCCATGATCCATATAAAAATAAAACTTTATTTTCTGAATTTATACTTTTATCCCTATTCATTATTATTATTATTATTTTCCCAAAATACAAGAGGCAAATTAATTGGGGCTATTTTGTAAGTTCATAGATATAGCTGCTAGCGACATCTAACTTTATCCTATGAACTTTTACAGCAAAAGCTCAAATCATTATTACTAATATTAGTATAACACATTCATAGCCCCCTTGTACTTATCACTTTTTGTCAATTTGACATATCAACTTATAGTTTTGTCATTTTAACACCTGAACTTGCTAAAAATACAATTTTGAAACCCCTGTGTCAACACATGTGACATGAAATAAGCATGTGCCACATTTCAAGGGTTTGACTGACCAAAAATTGTAAGTAAAAGTGTCAAACTGACAAAAATTGACAAGTACAGAGGGTTGTATATGCATTATGTCATCAAATTAGTGCATATTAGCACATTTTATGCAAGTTTAAATGTTGAAATGACAAAAATATAAGTTGAGGTGTCAAACTGATAAATTATGCCAAGTATAAAGGGCCGCAAATGTATTATTCCATTACTCTTCAAAAGACCCTATAGGCTATAGCTACAACCATTCACTTGACAAGAGCAGTGCTTCCCGCTAGAGCTCAAAGTACAAAATGAAGCATATAAACGAATAGCTTCTTTGACACTGCAAATCTTAAACCTCCAGCCCGACTCCTAGACTAAATCAATCACCTATGTTTTGGTCTAAGGCTTCCATTTTAGACTTCCATATAAGTATAATACCTGATTTATTCTAGTCAATCAGTATCACAAAGTAAAGTCAATATGTACATTCCTCTAGTCCTCCCGATGTGTCATCCTCAGAGAGCAAGCCCAAGCACAATGGGCAGTCTGGATCGTGTCGTTCTTCAAGACTTGTCCTCTGCTCCAAACAGTCTGCATGATAAACATGACCGCAAACTAGAACGGCCACAATAGAGCATTCCCCCGAAGAGAGAGAGTCACCAAGAAAACATGGCTTCCTTCTTAATAGCTTCTGACAGATCCCACATATTGTCTTTGTTGAATAAGATGAATCCATTACTGAGGAACTAAGCTTAATTCTATCGGGCCGGCCAAATGCTTTTCCCCTGTTCTCTGAGGAAGAGAAAAAATTGAACTCAGGGCAAGAAAATATAAGAACCTCATTTCGTTAAATCTTCATTCCTTAAATCTTAAGTTCCATTCATAATAATAGTAGAAGGTATATTGAAGAAGCTCTGTTAAAAACCACTCATCAAAACAAGCAATCTAACTTCTTTCCTTTTACCAACACCAAGGTAATAAAAATTAAGTAGGCACCCCAGTCACTGAAGTACTAAAAGAATACAATCTCTGTCACAAATTATGAATGCATCACCTGTATGATATCCAAGTTCTGTTCCAGACTGAAAGGTCAACTTGAAAGGAAGTTTCTCAATGTGCAAAGAGGATTTTTTCCCATGAGAAGTTGAAGCATTAGCATGGTTGCCTGAATTCCTTCGAGAGTATTGATGACCATAATGATGACGTGATCGTTTCAAGAATACAGAGCGGCCAACTGCAGGAGAAGAATGTGCATTCAATAGCTTCACAGACTTATCTTCGTCATCCATCCCGGATGAAATAGGCTTTAGTACCCTAGAGTCATGTAAATGAGAAGATTTCTGCAAAAAGAATAACTAATGCCCATTACAATCCAGTCATCAAGCGCATGGAACCAAAAAAAAAAAAGGGGAAAGCAAAATCCAGTGTCAGCTGTTCTGATGGACCTAACTAACTAACTTCTGAATTTTTAAGTTTTCACCTTTTACCACTCATTTATTAGCTAAAAGATCATCAACATAAGGATCATTCTATATGACGGAGGATTGAGAGAAAAATAAAAATGAAACACAAAAAAAGTGATAATTGCATTGTTTTAAGATCAATATGATGAAAAACTAACCTTGCTAGATAACAATTCTCCTCCGGAAGAACATGGCATATTGTCTGCAACAGACAGATATAGACACAATGAGCATTGTCTGGCAAGCTATTTTTAAATGGAACACAAATGAATTAGACCTCACTATTTTTCAATTTTGATTCACAATTATCTAATTAAAGCTGCTAGAACTTTTCCTTCTAACACATACAAGATTCTAGGCAAACATTCAATCACATGGTAAGCACACACTAACATTGGCAGCAGACATGACAAACTTAATCACTACAATACTAAAGAAAGTAGGAAAAAATGACTGAAGTGTCAAACGAAACTAAGAATGTAATGCCACAGATATAAGTCTAATAATAATTTCACAAGCAAATCATCTGAACCATGAATTTAAAAGATTGAGAAAACTGACAAGAGGTTTGTTAGGATTTGCAGCTTGAGAAACCTCTAAGATTGATGCACTAGGAAGGGGGAGCATGGCCAATCAGACAAAGAGTTTTCATCAATTACTGCAACACACATAGAATTATCCTCTTCTATCACATAAAGAGAAAACTAATAAAGAAGTTACAATCCAAACAGTACAAAACAATCCACAAATTTAAACTAACAATTTAAATGACAAAAAGATAGCATAAGTTTAGAGCTGGAAGTTGGTTGCAATTGACCAGAATAAGTGTCTCGTCGAGATGGTTCAAAAAGAAATCCTCATACCATAAAGGAACAAGATGGTCTTTAAAAGTATATAATACAATCATTTTTTGAAAGGTATGCAAAAAATTTTCAGTTTCAAAGGAGTCGCACGGTATCAATCCACAGAGTTGCTAAGCTAGGACATGAATCAACAAATGTGTTCTAAGCCAAAGTACAAACTCAGGCATTGCATTGTTTATGTAATACATAGCTTAGATGGTGTTTTTTTTTTTTATCTATATTCATTATTTTTTCCATTTCCTCCCTCATACTCCAACGAATGAATTAAATTAACCATATTTTACATTTCAATTACAGATTAGACATTAGATTTTCGGATTCAAGTTAGCCAATTGTATGCATCATCTGCAGGATTCTTATATCATCACTTAGCAAAAGACAATGAAAAAAAAATCAAGATCTTGTCAATAATTATTACAAAAAACAAAGAGGAAAAAAGCATCTGTGATCATCAATTCCAAAATAATCAAGCATGCAACTTTGATCAGCTGGCAAACAAGCAAGAATAAAAAACAGATAACCCTTAATATTTTTTTAAGAATAAGAACAGAAAGCACAAAATACTGATGCCACCCAAAACAAAACAAAACAAAACCGAAAGAGGAGAAAAGAGATTAAAAGATTAAATCTTTACAAAATTTCCCTAATAATCTATCAATTTCCAAGAAAATATAAATACAAAAAAAAAAAAAAAAAAAAAAACCCACCTCAAGATTCTTGCTCATAACCTCATGAAATGCAAAACTCTACCCAAGAACAAAAGACTTATTCACATTCCCCTTTCTTTTCAATCCAAACTCTCAACAATTTCCAAGAAACCAAAGAAAAGAAAAGGGAAGTTCAAGAATAGAAAAAAGAAAAGAAAACACACCCGAAGAAGAAGGATCATCATTAGCAGACGAAGCAGCACCAGTTCTAGTTGGCTTCTTTTTACCCATAAAAACAAAAGAAGAAGAAGGAGAAATGGAGCAGTGATAATGTGAAGTTAACGGCCAAGAATTGATGGGGGAAATTTGCTGGCCTGTTGGTTGGCTGGTTTTGTCTGATTCGATCAATCAAGAATTTGGATTTGTAGCAGCAGATGATTAATGAGCGGTGTTTATAGAAAACAACGCACGGAGGCTTCTGCTTTTTGTGAAGACGGTGTAGAATTGCTTCCCCTAATCTGTTTGTTTGGTTTTGTCACATTCTGCTGCTGCGGCGACACGTGAACGTCCTCACACCGTCCATCGTCATTCTCCTCCTACCAACAATGTCTCATCAGTACCAATGAAAGTATTCATTTTATTTTTGACTGCTCCTTGACAAAATTACACCTACTAATTTGTAGTCCTGCTTACATAGTAACATGAATAATTAGAATTTTGTAGGCTCTAAATAATCAAGCCGAATACCCTCTACCACTTGATTTAAGTGGTTAGTTTAAGTTTTAGAAATGTCGTCTCTAGACAGTTAAATATTAAACTACCGATCTAAAACTAATTAGTTTCAGTTAAGGATCGGTTCCATTTAAAAGTAGAGGGCTCAAATTCCCTCTCACTCCACCTCTTGTCAAAATAAATAAATAAATAATCAAGCTGAATCTACTCCTTATTAGAAATTAACCACTTGATATGTGATAAAAGAAAAAATCAAGCCGAATCAAATTAAATTAATTATAAAATATTAATTAATCTGATTAAATATTTTAATGAATAATTATCATCATTTCAAATTTCAATTCATAGTTGTTTTATATTTGAAAATAATGAAATCTTAACTGTTTTTTGTTTAATTTATTTGATTTTATTCTAATTTTGAATTTGAAATAATTTTAATTTTTGTTATTTATCTATACTATATATAAAAGTATGAATAAAGGGAAAACTTTTTTGGACGAAAAAGGACATGTATATTTTATATAATTACATAAATAGTTTTTTTTAAATATGTATATGTGTAATCTATTTATATGTCATTGGAAACTTACCATTTGAATTAAAATTGAAAAAATTTAATCTTTATTTATTTTCTATTTTATATTCATAAATGCAATATTGCAACTCACAAATAATTAAAAAAAAAAGTTTGTTCTTTCATATTTCATATTTATTTTATTTTTCTTATTTTAATTTGTTTACATTATGATCAATAATGAATATATATTTGTATTATATAATAATGGAAGCAAAAAAACTTAAATAAAAATTTTATTTTTTCATAAATTTTTTTTGTTTATTTTCTTATTTATTTAATCATTTTATATTTATTATTATTATTATTATTTAGTAATTTTACTTTTAACTTATTTATATTATAAATATATTTATTTAATAATAATATAAATCACGTGCAACACACGTACGTAAGTAAAAAAAACTAGTACTTATAAGCATATGGTTCACTACATAATGTTGCTAAATTGTTAAAATTTTTCACATTAAATCTAATGAAAATAATTTTGTTATAGTCTACTACCAAAGGTTGGTAAGGTTCTTCTTATCAATTTTTTTTTTTTTTTTGGTCATAGGATTGATTTAATTCAATTATAGGCAAATATAAGCCTTAAAAGTTAAAAGGTCTGTCAATATCAAGTGTATTTGGATGACCATATAGATATCTTTGGTCTAACTCTTACAGATATAATTAGTGAGGATTTGGTATTGAGTTTCTCCTAAAATTTTGTAATATAAAAAAAATATATATGTATATATATATATAGCCTATGACCTGAGTCTAATACAGTATACCAAATATGAATAATAACAAGAATAATAGAGAACCAATTATCTCTAGCCCAAATGGTAAAGGTGAGGTATCTATGATTAAGAGGTCATGAGTTTAAATATTAGGGTACATATATAATGACTCTTAGTCCATGATATACTATTAAGTATGATGTTAACATCTCTCACATTATATATATATAACTTTTTTTTAGTAATTATAACTACTACAGTAATAATAATAATAGATAATATCACAGATTTTTTTTTTTTTTTGAAAACTCAAAGAAACTTCATTAATGAGCTAAGTCATGAGCTAATACATCAGAAAGAAAACTAGGAGGGTATGCATACCATTCGAACAGGTCAGACAAGGAACCAGCTGCTTTAGCCAACAAATGGGCAGTTTGGTTCACAGACCTTTTGACAAACACAATGTGTGTATTGTCTATGTCTTTAAACAAAGACTTACAATCATCTAACACAAGACCAAAGGCCGAATCTGTTAGTATAGATGAGCCCTAGTGCCATTTTCATGATGTAATATGACATTGTAAATTATCCCTATGGCAATAAAGATATTCTATTATTTAAAGTGTTTATTTAATTGAATATTAATCCATTAGCATTATGTCAAATATGTT
>CATIWK010317813.1:0-14099 GCA_949634005.1 Mallotus japonicus | reverse complement strand
AATTGTGAGCATCTGATTTTGGCCCATCCCAAAATCAAACAAGTAAGTTCAATGCTGATTAAGTCAAAAGGACAAGTCTGTCGAAAAGGTTTAAATCAGAAGGACAAGTCTGTCAAAAAGGTCAATGGCGTAAATTTGAATTCAGCTCAAGTGAATCATCTAGGGCCAGCCGCATGAAATTGATAATAAAACCACCATTTCATTAACTTTATGAAATTTGTTGTTGTGAAAGGAAAGAGAAAAAGGATTATGGAAAAACTTAGAAATGCAGGATAATTGTGTCATTGTAATTTTCTTTCAAAAAAAGAAGTTAAGAAAGTATAAGGATCAAATGGGTAATGTTGCACCTTTTTTACCTACTTCCAACCACACACGTCCACACACTTTCACCTTTTTTGTTTTGTTATTTTCTTTTTTATTTTCTTCTTTCTTTCCTATTTTAGGATGATTATGTTTAGGGTTTTTACTTACCATGATATATATACATGACATTTACCATTTAAAAAGGCAGCAACTAGCAACAAGCAATTTTTTTTTGCATTTTTTACATTCTCATCTTTCTCTCAATTTAGCTTCAATTAGGTTTAGGATTAGAGACATTCAAAAATAAAGTTTGTAGATATAAGTTATTTTTTAGAAAACTAATTTACAAAAATAAAGAAAATATAATTGTCCTTTACATTTATGAAAAAATCCTTAATTTTTATTTTTATTTTAGGTTGTAACTCATTTTGATTTTTATGGGATGTGATCATTTCTCATCCATCACTTCTTTGCATGCGCCTTTATTTATTTATTTATTTATTTTTGTTACTTATAGATGAATGTGATGAACATCTAATAAATGATTAATGTTGTAAATTAGATCTAACTGCATGAAAATGGGATTTAATTAAAGATTGAATTTAATTAAAAAAAAAATTCAAATGTATGAATGCAATTGCAATTTTGCATGTAATAAAGAATTGATTAAATAATTAAAAAATAATAAAATACGACATACAAATGGAGGCCGATCGTAGGATCGGGTGGACATTCAAAAAGTCATACACAGTTTCCAAATCCAATATCCGATGATGGCATATTGGATCCCTCCATGGGATTATGTTACTGGAAAGTGTGTCTCAAATCTTACATGGGTGACGACTCAAACTCCAATGTAGGACTTATAGCCCGTGATTATATTTTCTAGTGGGCCTCAAGCTCGCACAATGCCATGATTGCCAAATACTTGGGCGCACACTGAACCCCGCCACATACAAATATTATTTACACTGGTCCAAATACTTTTGGTTTTCTATTTAAGGGCCTAGGAGGCGAGTTTGGCATTGGGCCATGGGCCCATCAGAAAGTTCTAGACTTAGTTATTAGTTTATTTATTGAATCAGGATTAGTCTTTTTAGTAATTTATTTGAATTCTAATTCTTAGGATTGTATCTCTATATACAACCAATTATCATAATAAATCAAAATCAACATGCACTCAAAAAATATATAGACTTTGCTCTCTACAATTTTATCAACTTTTATTCGCTTTATTCATAATTGATCCTGATGATTAAACTTCCTGGTAAAATAAACCTCATATTAGGTTTAAATATTAATATGTCAAAAGGGTTAGAACCCGTTTCTAGTCATGTTATCACCTGGGATAATGACTCCATAAATCCTATAAGTTTTCTAAAAATTGCAAGCAAGTCCTAAAAATATTTTTTTAATTGAGTCCTAAAAGCTATTAAATATTATCACGTCAGTCTATCTCCGTTATGTCAAACAGAATGGACTGACGTAGGCAATTAACCTTGACAGCCTTTGTCATGTGTTGATCAAATAAGAGGGAGCTTAGTACGTAAGCACTCAAAGACCAAAAAGCTCAGACCTAAAAAAAAAAAAATCCTTTGAAAGCAAAATAAACTCTCTATTTGTATTTACCTCTCTCGTCTCCTTTATTAAACTCTACTTGTCTCATGTGTTTCTTTAAAAAGAACAAACTCTTTTTCTTCTTCTTATTTTAATTGAATCAGTCTTTTTTCAGTGAACCAGTGCCACCAAATTTTGTAATGAATCAGTCTTTTTTTCTTTGTAAGTCAAGTTTTGTAATGATTTACCCACTTGGGTTTATTTAACGTAATAAGAAGAAAGCCCAAGTAAGAAGAATTCAGTGAAAGGTGAACCAAATTACAGGAAGACTTGACCAAATAAGAGGGCAAGTAATGGTGAATCATCAAATTGTAGAGATCCACCTACTTTGGCTTTTAAAAATATGAATACAAATGGTATGATTGCTATTACAGCCTATGGTGGTGAAGGTAAAGCAACCTTTAACAAATCATCAAAATGTGCTTTTATAAAGGTCATGTTGATAGGTATATCGAATGTAGCATGTAAACGAAGCAAAAAAAAAAAAAAGAGCCAAGATTTCAACTTTCTCAACAACCAAACAAAACCCAACACCCAATACATCTCCAATTATTAATTCAAATTTATAATACATATATCAACAAAAATCAAGAAATCAAATTAGTAATCTTAGCAAAACTCTAACTTTTTTAATTATCTCACAAGACCCAAACCCAAGCTTACCCTTAAGATTAAAAAGCCTAGACAGAAAGAATGATCTCTCAAGCTTATTAATCATGTCCCTAATTTGATTAACTTAGACTGAATTCAATCTTTTATTACCACTATATTATCCATCTTCTTGCTCAAACACAATGCTTGGTACCCTCACTGCTTGACTAGTAGAAGGGTTTATCACATTTAATGTTAAAGTTGGAAGACATGAGTAACCAGAAGGGTTTTTTTTTTTTTTATCTTAGATGTAAAGATAAAATTATAATGTGTTAGTAGGAAGAGATTAGATTCACTTTAATAGTTGTATTCCTTTCATACTCCACCAAATTCTATATATTTGTAGGCAATAAGATGTGTGGAGATTGTTTATGGGGATCCTAATACATTTAGTGAAGAGGCCTTTCATTCCAAGGCCATGTTGTATCATTTATAGGTTACCAATTCAAGTTGGTTCTGGAATAAGCCACTATCTCCATAGACTAATGTTATTCCTTTTGATTGGCCATCTAAGGTGACCTTAATTGGTAAAGGCTGATAAATTATAATGGATTCCAATATTGAAATGCATCAACATTGTTTAAAAAAGATTAGGGATGCTTTTTCATTAACGTATGATTATTGACGCTAGTAGGTCCGACTTGGCAATTATTTGGATCACAAATCCTTTTTTTTTTTATTACAGAAAAATAAAAGGTAAGTGAGGGGAGTATTAGAAGAGCTTAAGGATTGCATAAATGCTCTTACAACCCTCCACCCAGCCAAGAGAAATAAGGAGTCGCCATTCGGTATCACCCGAGAAACTCGAATCCCTCACATGGAATCAAATTTGCTCATAGTGTAAAGCATTGGTATGTCAATATCAGCAGGAGCAAGCTCTTTTTATTTGAGGCATCTCTATATTGTCCGGATGCTAAGCAAGGCTGGCCTTATTAATTTAATACAGTGCTTCTAAGAAATATATACTATTTTGCATCAACCAATACAAGCAAATGCAAACACAATATATATACAAGCATACAACAATATGTATAAAATGTATGAACATGGCAAAATGTGCGTGAATGACAATATGAACATAAAGATCATGGCATGATGTATGAAGGTAATCTTGGCATTTGATCATAATGATATATGATATATGGATCATAGTAAATATGGGATGTGAGCATAGTAAGCATATGACAATCATGATATTATAAGATATAGTCATGATATTCATGTTATGAAAAGATCTAAGCATATTATTATAAAACATGATAATAAAAAGGCAAGTAATTGTGGAATATAAAAGATATAATAGAAAAGAATGGCTAACACGTTGTAAATATCTCCTCCATGATTGTTCCATATTTCAAATTTCGGGCCCATAAAATATTTTATTGTGAAATAAAAGAAAGGAAAATAAAAATATTGAAAAAAAAATTCAAAAGTCAAATTAATAAAGAAAAGGTCAGAAAAACAACTAAAAATGACTTATGAAGGCATTTGTAAACCATTAATTTATAATGTGAATTTTCATCAAGTTAGACTTCAAAAATGTTAATTTTGTACCTTGGATGGATGAATTTCACATAAAAAATTATTAAACACATAATCAAAATCTTTATTTATAAAATTGGTAAACATAAGGAATTGTGATGAATATTCTTGCATTTGAATGACTCTTTTGAAATAAAGGAAAATAAACAAACAATAAAGTCATTCAATAAAATAAAATGCATCCCAAAATTTGAGATTTATGAGAAAGAAAATGATGGCCAAATACATACCTAGCCCCATGTACTTGTAGTCAAAAAATCATTGGGTCCCTATACTTAAGGTCTAACCTTATAAACATCTAAACTTGTAAAATTTAACCTTATAGACACCTTCGTACTTACAGTGAGGACACGTGCTCCTGCTGAGATTTTGGCTTAGCTTGCTTTTTATTAATAAATTTCTTTTTAGTCTTTGAATTTATATTTAAAATTTTAAAAGGGTCAAATTGATTATTGTACACAAAAAATTAATTTAAACATGTACTTTCTAGTTCAATTAACTTTATAATTTACTAAAATAATAAAAACATTATTTACAATTTTTATATAAAATAAATTATTTTAAACTAAAATTAAAATAATTTAAATAAAAATTAAAAAATATTTTAATGTTTATAAAATCATAAAAATTCATATTACAAAAAATAAAGTATTATGAATTCTACATTATGAATTGTAAAAATTTAAAATTAATAATAAAATAACAAATAAAGATTGATTATGCAAATGAAATTTTTTTTTAATATTAAATCAACATTATTCAAAACCATACATATAAATAAAATATTTTTACATTTTAGTTAAAATATGAGAATATTAAAAAGTTATATTGACAATTTATAACTCAAATTAATTATTATAAATAAAAATACGTTTAAATTTTTAATTTCTCTTAATTAAGTTAATAACCTAAAAAATGAGAATAATTAATTTATAATTTTTATTCATAAATATTTTATATTAAGTAACAATTAATAACTCCAAAAAAATTTAAAATATTTTAATATTCGTAGAGTTATAGATCATGGAAATCATATAAATTACATTTTTATCTATCATTTGACCAAATAATTATTTATTGATTTTTTTTTGTTACTATATCTTATATTAAACTATTTATAATCTAATAGTTTTTATTTACTAACACTTTTTAAATTATAACTACAAATGAAAAAATACAATTAATAATATTTGAAGATTACATTGTATTCATAAATTTTATATTTTAAATTATAAAATTTTAAAAATGAACTAAATAATCTATAAAATTATTTATAAAGACATAATTTTTATTTTACTTTTAAGTATTCGTTATTCAAGTCTATGCATGTAAATAAAATATTTTTAATTTAAATTAAAATATCTGAATATTAAAAAATTTAAAATATATTTGCCATTCTAATTTCAATATAATAAGAATATATAAGTGTAAATAAATGAATAATATTAATAATAACTATGCCTTAAAATAAAAAAAGAATGTTAAAAATGAGAGGGTCAAAATAATAATTTATAACAATTATGAAGATCAAAAGATTTTTTTTTTTTTTTTTTTTTAGCTAAGGAGAGTGGAGCAAAAGATGGAAGTGTTTAAAGAATACAAATTTTACAAATTGGGGTGTCTACAAGGTTAAATTTTACTAGTTGAGGTGTCTAAAAAGTTAGACCTTAAGTACATAGAGCCAATGAGTTTTTCACTACAAGTACAAGGGGCTAGGTATGTACTTGGCTAGAAAATGATTTATATGAAAAAAGTATTTTATGGAGAAATAGTAAAATTTAATCATAAAAAATATGAAAAATGGGGTGAAAAAAAAATTATTTAGCCATGAAATATGAAAGATGAAGAAAATGAGAAATCAAATTTAAAGTAGGAAATAATTGGCATAAATATATATATATATATATATATATATATATATATATATATATAAAAGCCATTCTTTATTAAGACAAGTGTAAAATTCCTCATTAACTAAAATATGGAAAATGGGCATGATTTAATCATAAAATATGAGAAATTAATCTTTATAGAGATTGAGAAATTAAGATGAGATAAAGAAAAAGAAAAAAGAACGAGAACCTCTTTATTAAAGGGAAAATGATGAGAATACTTTTTAGTATAAAAGATGTAAATAAGAACTCATCATAATCATATACAACAAAAGAAATTGATCACAAGAAATCATATAAAAGGATATATCTCAAACAAAGCAATTAGGTACACAAGTGAACATAAATATCATATTGGTTTATTTTTGGTATACAACAATCAACAACATAGGTGACATTAAGCAAATCAATAACAAAATAATAAAATGGCAATAATAATCAAAATAAAGAAATCAAAGATGAGGATTGAAGATCGAAACAAGATATAAGCAAAATATAAATTAAAGAAGTTAGCAAGGGTTAGTAGAAGTTAGTAGGAGTTAGTCTTTGAGATTGAGGTCTTAAGATTGGTATAAGAGGTATATATATAAGATAATGCATGATTCACACAAGCATTAAATAAATTTGGGGTGCATGCAAAGATGATGAATGATGCAAGTCATGGTGCATTCAAGATGATGCAAATTTCGAGATTCATGCAAGAATGATAGTGATGCAAGTCGGGGTGCATGTAAGGATGCATCTACAAGATCTAAAAATGAACACACTAATGGTAGTGATATGCATAAGACAAGTGATATACAATCATTCATATGAATGCATGAAAATGTAATAATGTAAAAGAAATAGGGGTGAATGAGAGAAATAATGCTTATTGTATGACTAAGGAAAAATATATAGATTAACAAAGTAAATACTAAAGACATAATCAAAGACAAGATATAAATAACACCAATAGGCACATAAACTCATGTAGACTCTTCATATGCCAATGATTAAGACACTAATCAAGTCAAGGACACCACAAGAATGTAAACCTCTTTTAGAATAAAAAATGACTCGCAAATCAACTATTCACACAAGACTCAAAATTGATAACGATCAACATGTATTAGGCACAAAACAACAATCATAGACTTTGATCATCAATAACATGAACACAACACTTACAAATCAAGACTTAAAACAAGAATCACAACCAAATTAAGTCACAAATCAAACAAATCAAAGAAAACTCAATAAAATAATCAACACACAATTAACCAATTAACAAAGATCATAAGCACAATCTTAAATCAAATGCAAGAATCAATATCACCTTTGAAAACTAGTAACAAAAGTTGAAAAATTAAAAGGGAAAGCAAAATAAAACAAAATTAAAATCATTTGAAAATTGAAAATATGTTGAAAAACCTCAATCTCATCATCCTATGACCTTTGGGGAGGGTTAAAAAATTGTATGAATAACTATAGACCCTTAGAAACTTTTAGGACCATCAGATATCATGTGAGACAAAGAGGAGTGCATGACAGGTTTTGGAGCCTGAAGGGTAAGATTTGGCATGAGAACAGCTGGTTTGAGGGCTCCAATGGCCGATTTTCCTTGATGGATGGCCAGCCAACTATACATCAACCAAAACTAGCCATCCATCATTAGACAATAAAAAATTCACACTTTATCTAAAAAAAATCAAAACAAAGCCTTAAACCTTAAAATTGAGATGAGAATCAATGAGTATGTATTTTTAAAAGTGTTTAGCCTCAAAATTTTGATAAGAACTCACAAAAAAATAACACTCGATTGAAGAGAAGTGTTGATATCTTTGGTGACTCTATGATAGTTGTAAAGTAGGTTTCAAGTGAATAAAAGTGTGAATTGGCCACACTAGGGGCATATTGCAGTAAAATGAAACATTTAATAGGTAGATTTACTAAAGCCCAATTAAAGTATATAGAAAGGAACATTAATTTAAAGGTAAATAATTTAGCACAATCAGTCTCAAGCTATATAAGGAAGTTTCCAGGTGTTCCTTTAATTATCAGACCTCAATAATTTGTTGTTACAAAGTTTGAAGCAACTCTATTTTAGATAGCAAAGGTTGATTTAGACATTGATTAGTGAAAAGAAATAATTGAATACATGGGAAACCTATCTAAATTAGTACCTAGAAGGATTAGAGTGATAAAAAATGTTTCTACATGATGGTAAACTCTACAAAAAGGCTCTAAATAGAGAATTGTTAAGGTGTATTGAGCCAAATAAGGTAATGCTAGTAATGGCTGAAGCTCATGAAGGAATTTCAGGTGTCCATCAAGCTGGTTAAAAAATGAAGTGGCTTATTTGGAGCTATGGATATTATTGGCCAACCATGGAGAAGGGATTGCAATGACTATGCTAAGGGATGTGAAGCTTATCAAAAGTATAAAGCGATTCAACATCTTTCAACTGATGATCTTCATTCAGTTGTAAAGCCTTAGCATTTAGAGGATGGGTGATTAATGTAATTTGGAATATTTTTCCACCATCCTCTAAAAGTCATTATTTTATAATAATTATTATCAATTATATCACTAAGTGGGTGGAGGCATTACCTTTGAAATAGTCAATCAGTAGTTGATCATAGACTTCATAAAGGGGCATTTGATTTATAGGTTTAGTTTTCTAAAGATAGTAAAGATCGATCAATGATTTACTTTTACAAAGGATAATGTGCTTTAATTTGTTAATTATTACAATATCAAATGGCTTCATTCTTTGCCATATTATGCTTAAGCAAATAGGCATGTCGATGCTTTAAACACAATTATAAAGTTGAATATTTAAAAGTCTTTAAAGAAAATTTAAAAACTTGGCATGAAATATTATTTGAAGTCTTATGGGTGATTAGAATAAGTCCAAAGTCAGCCAGTGGTATAACTCATTTCAAGTTAGTCTATGGGCATGAAATAATGTTGCTAATAGAGTTGAATATGGCATCCCTAAGAAGACAATTGCATCATGACATATTAGTCTTTGATTATATTATGAGCATGCTTCACAAGTTGGATGGCTTGGATGAAGAACGATTGAGAGCTTATGATTGAATCATTGTTCAAAAGAAGCATATTGAGAGAGCCTACAATAAAAAAAGTGAAGTATAAAGTTTTTAAGGAGTGTGATCTTATTTGGAAAGTTACTTTACCAGTCGACTATAAAGACCCTTCTCTTGAAAAGTGGAGTTCAAATTAGGAAAGGCCATTCATTGTTATGCAAGTTCTGAAAGGAGGCTTATAATAGTTAGTTAGTCATGAATATGAGCTTTATAAAAGACTAATAAATGAGAAATACTTGAAGAAGTATTATCCTTCTCTATGGGATAGTATTGATCGGTCATAGTTTTAAAAAAGTTATTACAATTGCAAAGATTAGTATCTGACCGATTAAATGAAATTAAGTTGGTTTCTTTTAATTGAGTTAAGGCCGATTAGTAATGATATTTGGTTAATTCTTGTGATTTCAATTGGTTTTTATGGTTGATCACTGTTTAAGGTCAATTATCTTACTAATTTGTATTGCCCCTAATAATATATGTTTGGTTTCGGTCATAATAAAAAGAAAAAATTGAAAGACCGAATAATTATAATATAAAAATTTCAAGCCATTCTCCAAATCAATATATAAAAAAAATTGACATATTGTTCCTAAAAATTATTCATCAAGCCTCATCCAGGCAGAGAGTAGTGCAATTGTTTGAAGTCATACATCCCAAAAAGAATGGTTTGTCAATTTAAATTTAGGCCATTGATAACATTTAGAAAAATATCACTTGAAAATTTTTAAAAAATGCTCCATAGCCTTTACAATATTCTTTTTCTCCAATTAGACATCTTCAGCTTTATTCTCTATTCATTTCACTTGCTTTCTCAAGTTTGATATCTTATGTAAAATGTCGTTGAGCTTTTTAGACATTGAGCTGGCCTAAGTTACCTTGGCCTCTTGAGTATATTGAATTATTTTCAGTTAGGCCTTTCTTTTGATCAGCTTGGCCTCAATCTTCGAAACTTTAACTTCTAATGCCTCTATCTTTAGGGTAGCTTTGTCATTTTCCCTTTTCACCCCTTTAATTTTGACCGTAATTTTATAGACCAATTCATCAAGCTTTCACTTTCTTTCAAATTTGGCTTCCAGTTCACCTAGAAAGTGATTAGCTTCTTAAAACTCTTTGGTAAGAGTAGTTAGTTTTCCATGAAGTTTGTTGATAGAGACCTTTTCTTCGATAGTAACAAAGGGTAATCATGCTTTATCACTGAGAAAAAAAGAGTAGATGACTAGCCTTTTCTTGTGACCATGAATCAAGGAAGAAAATGGTTGGATTATTGAAAACTAAACTTAATTCTTTAAGCTTTCTTTTTTATTTTTTTCTAGTTGTGTTTCATCAAGATCGACCATAATCTCTTCATTAAAAATTTTGGGGCCGATTTCCTCTTGGAAGCTTTCATCATTACCATCATCTTCGTCAGACTCTGTTTTTAATGAAGATTTATAACTGCTTGAATATACTGCTTATTGAAACTTGAAATAGAATTGCATGGTTAGATAGAACTTATTAGGTTTCTTAGGTGATTACAAAGTTAAGAACACCTTGGGAAGAGAGTGGCCTAAGTTTGATTGAATAGGTTCAGATACAGGGAGTAGCCCAAGCAGCAAGAGGAGGATCAACAATAGGAGTCGAAAGTGGTTGGCTTATTAGAGTAACGTTTTTAAGAGTTGGATCTTCAATTTTAGATTGATGTGTTGGAGCTCTAGAGCTAATGGTAGTGATTAGTTTAAGCTAACTGGAAGGAGTCTCTTGGCCAGTGCTCTTCATCTAGATTGATATTGATTTATAAGGGGTGCTAGAGTGTTTGATCACTGATTTCTTGACAGTTATTTTTATTCTTTTTATAGGGTGTGACTATTCAGATACTTCAATTAGCTTTGGGGCTGCTTCTAAAAAGGAAAGTATATGAATATATTAGCAAAAAATAACAATTAAAATAAAATGGAAGTGTAATTACCTAGCTGATTAAGATATGGCTAGGCAAATGATGAATTGGCCAAAGTCCATGAATCAACAACAGGATCACTAAGAAATTTACCAGTCCAGTTCGTTGGATTCTTAGGTTTTAACTCAGTAAAGATTTTACAAGTTATACCAAAGGGAGTATTAGTTGTGAAGGAGACCAATCAACAAATGTGCTGGTACAAACATCAAGATCTGTCACTTTAGGAAAGGTAGTGCATGTTTGGAGATAACTTATATAACTACCAATTTGGTGTTCTCATATCAATTCAGCTTTCTTCGCTTTCATCTTTCATTTCATATCTTTTTGGTTTAAGTAATTATACTTAAAACCATAAAAATCTTTAAAGGCTTGAATTTCTCAAATATATTCACCTCTAGTTCTGGTTTGTTCTTGTAAGGAAAAAGAAGCTTGATCTGCTATCCTTTTATGATCAGTCACTTCCCAAATTTGAAGTTTGACCATCTCTTAAAAGGAAAAATGAAAATTTTTTTCATAGAACTAATTCCAAAAAATTTTGCACAAATTGATCTTTGAATGGGTTGATAGATTGGAGACAAAATTCTATTAATTAAGCCAAAAAGATGAAAACTTATAATAAATTTTTGAACAATATTAATTTGTAAAAAAATGATACTATTATAAAATAGGAAATTGCAAGAGTAAATAATAGGGCATGGTAAGGATTAGCAAAGGCTGAAAGTCTAGCTGCCATATGTAGGTTATATGTCTCCCCTCCATATTTATTGTTTAGAGGATCAAGGTCAATACCAAAGGATAGGTCTCTAGGTATAATGACGCTGGCCTAGGCAGATGATAATGTGTCATCAAGAGAGTAAATTTATTGAAATTATAAAAAAACCTATTTTAGGGACCAAATGTAGGTGGCATGAAAGGGTAAAGTACGTTTTCTAAGCAGTCATCAGCATCATAGAAGAATTGAAAGAATTCACTAAAAGTGTCATATTTACATAAAAGTTGTGTAAGCTAAGGTGCATAACATGGTAAGGATTATAAGTCAAATTGAATATGAAATTTTGAGATCTTTGGGAAATAAACGAGTACATATAGTCGTAATATCTAGAAAGGACCTACATAAGATTTGAATTTTGGTCAATCTTTTAAAGGAATAAGGTTATACATGTCTCTGTAAGGTTGACTCAAGACAAAGGGTCCTAAAGCGAGTTATTGTCCATCGATCAAGGCTATAGCAAGGAGGAAAAGATCTTTGACAACCTTTGATGTGAATCCAAGCCCAAGTTCATGGCCCAATAACTTCCAAGTCAGCAATGATGCAATTAAAGTCCAAGAAGGCCCAATGACAAGATCAAAATCAAAGAAGTTGTAAGAGGCTTTAATTGGACTCATTCAAGACATATGGAAGGCCCAACACCAAAATGCAATTCCAATCAATGAAGGACAAGTGGAGGCCCAACGAATTATGTTTACATCATCAAATCAAGTGGAAAATGCACCAAACGTGTATTCAGCACCTGATGCATTTTTTTGACATTTTGGAGAGTTAGAAAGAGTGTTAATGCAAGTAATAACACCCTTTGTATAACCTAAAACATTTTCTAAACTATTACAATAGCCTAATAACTTCTTACAAGTTATTTTTAATATAATAACTTATGGGGTTACTCATTTATGGCTAAAATATATGTTAGAAAGTGATTAATACCATTAATGTTATATTTGCAAAATAATAGCTGTAAAGAATAGTTATAATCCCATGTTTTAGTATCTAGAATAGGTGTGTGTGCTTGGCTTTATCTTCTATATAAACAAAGCCATTTCTTCTTTGTAAGGCAGAATACATTTGAATGAATTTGAGTTTCTTGGGTAAGAAATTTTCTTTTAAGTTCTTGCATGAACTTTGTGACTTATCAAGCATTGTTTGGCTTATGGCATCAAAATCTAAATCTTTGTCTTCTTCTTTACTTATAAAACTCTTTTGTTTGTGGCGTGGGAAGATTATAAACTCTAATTTGATCTTTTATCCTTGCTGGTAAAAGGGTAAATTAGTTTATCCCCATTCTTATCTCAATTCTTGAACGGTCCTAGATATAAAAATAGTTGGAGGGTGTTAGATTCTTCATCACAACTTATAATAGTTCTTAAACTATTGGGGAGTTTATGTGTTGTAACTAATGATTTCCATCATTTTTGGTAAGCCCAAGTTCATGGCCCAATAACTTCCAAGTGAGCAATGATGCATTTAAAGTCCAAGAAGGCCCAATGACAAGATCAAAATCAAAGAAGTTGCAAGAGGCTTTAATTGAACTCATTCAAGACATATGGAAGGCCCAACACCAAAATGCAATTCGAATCAATGAAGGACAAGTGGAGGCCCAACAAATTATGTTTGCATCATCAAATCAAGTGGAAATTGCACCAAACGTATATTCAGCACCTGATGCATTTTTTTGATATTTTGGAGAGTTACAAAGAGTGTTAATGCAAGCAATAACACCCTTTGTATAACCTAAAACGTTTTCTAAACTATTACAATAGCCTAATAACTTATTACAAGTTATTTTTAATATAATAACTCATGGGGTTACTCATTTATGGCTAAAATATATGTTAGAAAGTGATTGATACCATTAATGTTATATTTGCAAAATAATAGCTGTAAAGAATAGTTATAATCCTATGTTTTAGTATCTAGAATAGGTGCGTGTGCTTGGCTTTATCTTCTATATAAACAAAGTCATTTCTTCTTTGTAAGGCAGAATACATTTGAATGAATTTGAGTTTCTTTGAAAAGAAATTTGCTTTTAAGTTCTTGCATGAACTTTGTGACTTATCAAGCATTGTTTAGCTTGTGGCGTCAAAATCTAAATCTTTGTCTTCTTCTTTACTTATCAAACTCTTTTGTTTGTGGCGTGGGAAGAATATAAAGTCTAATTTGATCTTTTATCCTTGCTGGTAAAAGGGTGAATTAGTTTATCTCCATTTTTATCTCAATTCTTGAACGGTCCTAATTATAAAAATTGTTGGAGGGTGTTAGATTCTTCATCACAACTTATCATAGTTCTTAAACTA
>CATIWK010317696.1:0-12220 GCA_949634005.1 Mallotus japonicus | reverse complement strand
TTAAAATAGAAATATGACAAAGTCAAAGTATGACCATTATATAATTGGCATAGGGCATAACACTAACATCACACACTTAGAATAAGCCCAAAACGAATATGGGCTTACCAAGCCCAGTTAAACTCTGTGGAAATATATATATATATATATATATATATATATATATATATATATATATATATATATATATATATTTACTTATTTATTTATGGTAATGGTTATCTAAATAAATATTTCTGATTTTGATTTTTAAATCAAATTAGGATTAAAAGTGGGATATACCAAAAGGGATTTTGGTAAGTGAAACCCTAATTGAGAATTCTATAAATATATCATATTCTCTAGGGTTTCACACACGTCTATCACTTTAGCCACCTAAATTCGTTTTCTCTCCCTTTTGAGAAAACGAAAAACACAGAGTTCTTTCGTTCTTGATTTATTGAGATAATCAAGAAGGTGCTAGCACACAGATTCGTTTTGAATCAAGGCTGTTCGTGTGGATACCAGTAGAGGATGCATCCTTTTGGAGACATCTCAATCCGTTCAAAGAAAGCAAAAAGCTTGAGGTAGGGTGTCACTGATGTGAAGTAATCTAGCCTCTACTCGTGATTGTGGTAAGGTTTTGGAAACCCTAACTAAATCAATTAATCGAATTGCATGGATCCGGGTTCGGGTATGTGATAAATTTTTAATTTTCCGCTGCGTTTTCTATCACGAAACCCAACATAACCTATATATAGCAATCCAAATCTTGACAAGTGTTAATCAATGGGAGGCATTTTAATGACTTAATATTAAATGAGGTTTTAGATAATTTTTATCTTATTTAGTTATTACCATATTGCATCACATACATGGCATCACATGCATAGTATATAAACAAAATAAGATAAACATGACATAGCATAGCCCATATCTAAGTTGATCTTTATAAGCCAATATGAAGATCAAAGGTCAAGCCTAGGTAATATTACAAATACAAGCTTGAGCCTTCAATTTGGATATCCATCTTCTACCATGGACCTCCTTTTTGGGCTCCCACCTTTGGATCTCCATCCTGGGCCTCTAACTTGTACTTACACTTTGGGTCTTGATTTACATAATTTGTTGAAATTTAAACTATTCTATTACTATCTAATAATAATATAATAAAAAATTTACAACAAATAAAATGACTCGCAGGTCATATTTAAAATTACAACCCAATAAAATAATTAAATATAATCACATTGGTCTAAGGGTCATGCTATACACCATGCATTTAACAATAAACACATATTGCATAATAATTCAATTTACATATCAATTTAATTATTAAGTTAAAAAAAATAATGTGACAAAACAATTCAGGGTTAAGGAGCAGCACCCCAGGCGGTAGGGTCCAAAGGGCAACGCCCCTTTGCAGGGGTTTAGGGGCAATGCCCCCCGAAGGTAAACAATTTACCTTAACTTTTTGGATGAGTTGTTGCCAAAATCCCTAAAATGATGACAATTTCCATAATCAAATTACAGTATAATTAATCTGTTCAAAACAGATTAAAAAGTAATTTTTTTATTAAACAGTCACCACTTAAAAACCCTAATTTACTGTAATCACATTACAGTTTAACGAATCTGTTAAAAACAGATTAATAATCTGTTTAATGCTTAAACAGACTGCCTTTGACAAAAATCTGTATAATCACAATATTTCTATTTTAACATTAAACAAATAAAAATATACTAGTGATCAGATTTGAAAACAGAATTACCGTTTTATTAATAAAACAGAATACATATATTGTTTTTCATAAAAACAGTATACATAAATCAGAAAATCAAAATTCGGATTATTGTTTAATAATTTTAAACGATTATAAACATTAATCAAATTAATGTTTAATATTGTTTTCATACAGATTATAAGAACGTCACAAAAATAAAAACCTTTTGATGAAATTTTTGAAAAACACCTTTTTCAAAAATGAATCAAACAACCAAACGTATATCATATATATACAGAATCGAATTAACTAAATTACAAGTGGCTCTGATACCACTGTTGAGTTTCGTGATTCAAAACGCAGCAGAAAATTAAAATTTTTATCATAAACTCGAACCAGGATCCATGTAATTTGATTAACTGATTATTAATTAAGGTTTCCAAAACCTTACCACAGACGAAGAACGGGCAACATTATTGGAAGGACGATAGGAGGTTCACATCGGTGACACCCTAGCTCGAGCTTTTCACTTTCTTTTATCAGATTAAGACGTCTCCAAATAGATGCGTCCTCTACTAGTATCCACATGAATAGCCTTTGATCAAAACAAATGTGTGCGAGCACTTTTCCTTGAATGTCTCACAACTCAAGAATGAATGAACTCTGTGTTTTGTTTTCTTAACAAGGAGAGAAAATGAATTTAAGTGGCAGAATAATTAGTGTGTGAAACCCTAGAGAACATGATATATTTATAGACTTCTCAATTAGGATTTCACTTACCAAACAATTTTTGGTATATTCCACTTCTAATTCTGATTTGATTTAAATACCAAATCAGAAATATATTTTTCCTATTTATTTAAGATTTTTTTTATATAAAACATCTTGGCTTTGGCATCAGATGATGCACTGGGAGATTCCAGCTAGGCTGGCACCTCCTATTTATTTAAGATAACCATTACCTTGAATAACCATTCCAGCTAGGCTTTGGCCTTCTTGATCTCCAGGAACTCCCTCATCAAGCTCCTCTAAGCTGATAGCAAAACTAGGGGGATATGCCTGAGAAGATCATCCCCATCATGGTCTTTGCCTCTTTGCTTGGGTTTTTTAGTAAAGAAAACTTAAAAGTCCAGAGAATCTAAGGGAGCAGAGAGAAACATAAGTGAAAAATGAGGAAAACGACAAAAGAGAGGCCTATTATAGGCATGATCTTCGTGGGTCCTGAACAACGCGCGTGGGTTATCCAACCCACATGCATGGGTCGCTAGACCCACATACATGGATGGCTCTCACAGTGATGCCTGAGACCCACCGAAACCCCCGGAACATGTAGTTTCGTCCACTAAAGGCCCCAGAAGGTCCCAATAGCACAATGAAGGTTAGGACATTGACCTGAGACACAATCAAGGGCAGGAACTCTCAGCAAAAGTCAAAAATACCCCCGAAAGTCGCCAAAAATTCAAGGAGTCCTCTATAACTTTTTTCATCCTTTTTTCGCATAAATTCATACATTCATGCATTAGCACTCCAAATATCATTCTCTAGTGCTCTCGGAAGTGTACTTGCACTGGAGAGGGGGCACGTGACAGGGACGGACCAGTCAATCTTAACAGCGATAGTCTCACTTTGATGAGATTTTCAAAGCTTCCCAACTTTGATCAGCAGCTCCGAGCCGGGATTCTCACTTCTAATTAATCTAATGCTTGACGACCTCATAAAGGACAGAAAGTCCACCAAAGGAGGAGTCACTGGGAACCAAGACGTTTAGGTAACTTATGATTGTCATGATGGACCCTGAAAGAGGTTTAAATGCTACAGAAAATAATGAAAATAAAAGAGTTCATACTCAGACTCCTCCAATGCTCAAAATTGAGTAAGAGTATCCAAAGGATCCCTTGACGAAATTCGCGCTAAATTTCAAAAGGCGGGGAATAGCTAAAAAGGAAAACTCGACACATAAAAGCAACTACTCCAATGCTTTTCAAAAAGAGAGTAAGAGTATTCTAAGAACTCTTCAACGACATTCACGCTGAATTTCAAAAGGCGGGGAATGCTTAAGAAGAGAAAATGCTTTGCAAAAAAAAAAAGAAAAAAGAAGAAGAGAGAAAAAAAAAAGTAGGATCAAGCATTTACCTTCAAAGGGAATGACATGACATCAAGGGTTGCCTCGTGCATCGCGGTTCTCGGCGACCTCATTTGGTGAATTGTCTTCTTATCATGTGGAACGCTTGCTCTCCACTTGGTAATCAGAAACATCCTTGGCAAAGGGATGCTGGTCAAACCTCGGAGAGATAGCGAGAACCACATCAAGGTAAGACATCCGTAGTCAGATTGACTTGAAGTTCCTGATACGCACCACTCACCAGCAAAGGTAAACCACTAAAAGCACGAATAAAATTCTCATGCATCATAATTTTAAAATCAAAACTGCATCACGATGTTTTCGTTTTACACACATCATGACTTTGAAAAATCACACAACACTTGCACCTGAGGCGCAGGCGAGGTCGTATGGTGTGTCACGCTTGTAGCTTGGCAAAGGTTACATAGCACCCACAAAAGATTTTACATGCACCCCGGTTTCTCCGAAACCTGGCACTTGAGGCCTGTCAGGACTGTACAGTGTACCCTTACTTTTTGAATACACAACACACAAGCACACTCTTTTAGCCTTATTTAGGCTCACCTTTTAGCCTCATTTGGGCTCACTTTTTGAAAAGATCACGGTACCCCGCCTATAGCTTGGTAAAGGTTACACAGTACCCTTCGCTCGTAGTTTGGAAAAGGTTATGTAGCACCCTCATGAAAAAAAAAATTTCCAGCATTTTGCTCCCCGTGCATTGGCAGTAGCCAAATGCACGCGTAGCAACCTTTATAAAAGTTTTCCTTGCATTTGCTCCCCGTGCATTGGCAACAGCCAAATGCATGCGCAGCAACCCTCATAAAAGTTTTCCTTACATTTGCACCCTGTGCATTGGCAATAGCCAAATGCATGCGCAGCAACCCTCATAAAAGCCTTCCTTGCATTTGCTCCCCGTGCGTTGGCAATAACCAAATGCATGCGCAGCAACCCTTATAAAAGCCTTCCTTGCATTTGCTCCCCGTGCATTGGCAACAACCAAATGCATGCGTAGCACCCTCATGAAAGTTTTCATCTCATTGGTTTTCAAAAATTACTTCCCGTGCATTGACAAGCGCCATCTTGATCAATGCACGTGAAGCAAGGGGCAACTATTGATACTCAAATTTTGACGGTCCCCCAAAAATCCAATGATGAAGGATTCCTGTCAGTCAGACAGGAGGAAATTTTATTCGAAAGTTTTCTCGGGCATGCTTAGACTGAGAAAATACCCAAAAGAAACCTAAAAATAGCCAAAAAAATACTCGAAAGAAACCCTTGAACCAAGCCTAATTATCCAAAAATCCCTGAAAAATCCCAAAAAATCAAAAGGTTTGAATTCGACCAGGACTGGAAAAATAGAAAAAAAGGAGTGAAAAAAAAGAGAGTGAAAAAAGAAAAAGAAAAAAAGGGAAATAGAAAAAAAAACGAAAAAGAAAAAAATTGAAAAAAGAAAAAAAAAAGACAAAAAGAAGAGGGAAAAGTCAAAGAAAGAGAAAAGAATTAAAAAATATAAGAAGAAACAAAAGTGGTGTGGGTTTTTAACCCATTACGTGGGTCTTCTTTAATTCAACCCAGGAGCGTGGGTGCTTTACCCACAGGCGTGGGTCACGCGATCCGTTCGCATGAATTGGTTATTTTAGGTCAATTTTTTACATAAAAATTCATTTTTTGGGTCATTTGAATGGGGGATTTTCTCTCTCTTAATTTTTAAAAACCCTAGACATGATTTTGAGACAAAAAGGAGACTCTCCTTCTCATTCCTAAAATATTTGGAGACCAATTTTTCCCAAACACTTAAACTAAAAAAGTTATTTTGTCTTAGTATTTAGACCATTAAATTCAAACCCAACCACATCTAAGTCAAAGCATGCATCAAGGGTAATAATCCGGTCCCTTTAAGGATCTCCCAATTATTTTTAATTAAAAATATCATTTTTATCATCTTTTTCATCTCATTTCTATCATTTTTATTATTTTTTTGCATTTTTATTCATTTTATTGTAAATATTTATTATTGTGATAAAGTTGTGATTATTTGTGGTGATTTAAAGTTTGTGAATAAGATATGTAGAAGGAGAGGGAAGTTCGGGTTGGATCCGGGAGTGTTTGCATTATTTTTGCATTTTTCCATTATTTTTGCATCTTTCTCTCCATTTATGTAAAAATGGGTATTTTAGTGTAAAGTTAGCATTTTTATCATTATTTTTGCATCATTTTAATTTATTTTATTTACTGTAGTATTTTATTTATATTTATTATTATTTCTGTATTTTTCCTTTTTTTATTGCATTTTATCAATTTTTTTAGTATTTATGTTATTTATAGTAAATTTGGTCTTTTTATCATAAAATCTCCATTTTTATAGTAAAAATGTCATCTTTACTATTTTAATATTTTTATTTCTGTATTTTTAATTTATTCCCATGTTTATTTCTGTATTTTTATTATTTTGTGGTATTTTTGTGATTTTTATTGCATTTATGCCTTTTATAGTAAATTTGGCTCTTTTTATCATAAAGTCTCCATTTTTATAGTAAAAATGTCTTCAAAACTATTTTAATATTTTTATTTCTGTATTTTTAATTTATTCCCATGTTTATTTCTGCATTTTTATTATTTTGTGGTATTTTTACGATTTTTTATTGCATTTATGCCTTTTATAGTAAATTTGGCTCTTTTATCATAAAGTCTACATTTTTATGGTAAAAATGCCAACTTTATTATTTTATTTCTTCCATATTTATTTATTTATTTCTGCACTTTATTTATTTTTACTACCTTTTCCTATTTTTGTTAATTTTATACTTTTTATAGTAAATTTGATATTTTTATGGTAAAAATATCATTTTTATTATTTCTAAATATTTTGTTGCTGTATTTTATTTATTTTTATCAACATTCCAGAATTTTTATTATTTTTATTGCATTTTTCCCAATTTTTATTGTATTTATGCTTTTTATGATAAATTTGGTGTTTGTATCATAAAGTTCACATTTTTTTGGTAAAAATATCACCTTTATCATTTTAATATTTTTATTTTTGTCATTTTTTTTATTTGCACATTTATTTCTGTATTTTTATGATTTTATTGTATTTTTGCTATTTTAGTCATATTTATGTCTTTTGTGATAAATTTGGTATGTTAGTAAAAATATCGTCTTTATCATTTAAATTTATTTATTTCTGCATTTTTATTTATTTATATTAATATGTGTGTATTTTTTTCATTTTTGTTGTATTTTTGTAATTTTTATTGTCTTTTTACCTTTTAGGGGTAAAGTTGTCATTTTCATCATAAAGTGGATGTTTTTATGGTGGAAATAACATCCCTACCACTTTATTTATTTTTAATTCCGCATTCTACTATTTTTATCATATTAATTGTATTTTTATTGTTTTTAGGGTAAAGGTACAAAAACACCCTTAATGTATATGCCCAGGAACGGATTGGCCCTGAAAGAATTTTTGGTCTCATTTTAGCACATGATTTCAAAATTAGGTGTTTCAAGGCCCCTCATTTAACTGAGCCCAGCGACTCCATCTAATGCCGTTATCAAATAAAGACGTGGACGACATAGGGACCCACCAAAGCTTTGCTGGAAGCTAGAGGAAGTTTTGCCGCCTTTAATGCCTAATGAATGTTGTCCTTACCGCCCAATGAATGCTGCCTTTACCGCCCATATACCCAAACCACTTCAGTAAAGAAAAAAACCCCTACTAACCTAATGTAACTCGACAAAAATGAGGAAAATAACAGAGGAAATGTCACTTTCTATACCCCATTCCATCTGCTTGTCTCAATGAAACCCTAGAAGACCGAATATTTACAAGAGAAGCCAGTAAATATTCGTGATTGAAGCCAAGATCAAGGGTTTTGTTGCACAGAGGTTGTGAAAGTACATGTACAGAGCTTGACATAGCAGAATACTTAAAGAGAAAGGTAAGTGAAGTGGGGTTGCTTTTTGTTTCAAAAGTGTAAAAATAGGATTTAGTAACGCTTTTTTGCCATTTGTATGCATAATATTTTATCTGCTTGCATGTGTTTTGCACTTGGTTATATGTGGTCCTCTTGCATGTCATCAGTTTTAATAATAATAAACAATTTTATTCAAATTAGTTGAGTCAAATAAAGTGATTAGTTTATTTGAAAGCATGATCTGTTGCTAATAGGTTTTTTTTTTTTTTAATGCAGCATGACATCAGTTGTTGATTTGTTATTTTAATTATGGTGGAAATTAGCAATTTGATGGTGAGCAATTGGAATATGTAGATGGTGAGGTAGATGTTGTTTATGAATTTGATCCCGATTACCTTTGTTATATAGATATAGAACACAAATATCAAAAAAAGTTAGGATTTCCAAATGTTAAAAGGGTATTTGTAAGGGAACCGAGGAAAATTCTTGAAAATGGCCTTTTTTAGTACATGATGATGCTAGTACAAGGAGATTTTTAAATCACATTAACAAAAATTGGTGGGTTAGTGAGATAGAATTCTATGCAGACCATGACGTAGACACTCCTTTATTTGAGCCTATGAAACTACCTATTGAGTACACTACCACCAATGAGTTTAATGAACAAAATGAGCCTAGTGGTGTTGGTTAAAACAGTGGTCAAAATAGTAAATCCCATGACATTCCTACAGAACAGAGTCAGTTTAATGTAGAAAGTGACAATGCAGGTGCTAGTGAACCTCAACCATACAATGTTGTTAGGGGCACTACTTATGAGGGTCCTAGTGGGTATGTAAGTGAAGAGGGTACCGAAGATGAATTAGATTCATCTGAGACTGAGTCTGAAAATGAAAGTGAGGAAGAAAGAGAGTTAGAAAAGACTGCCCCATCCCAATAAAGAGTTAGGTATGATCTAGCTGATGGTAAGGGTTATTTCATCTTAGGCATGACCTATGCTAATGCAACTGAGGCTAGGGAAGCCATAGCCAAATATGTTGTGTCATTTGGGTACAAGTTAAATCTGAATCCAAATGAGCCATTTAGAATAAGAGCTAGATGCATGAATCAGGTTACCTGTCCTTTTAGGCTATTGATTAGTAAAGATGGGCAAAATATAGGATTGGCTGTCAAGACATTAGTTGACACACATGAATGCTTTAGGCATTACACCCTTCCCAGTTGCACTTCTACCTATCTAGCCAAATTCTTCAAAGATAAAATATATAAAAATCCTCAGTATAAGGTAGCCGATATGAAACTTGATGCTCAAAAACTTTTGAAGGTCAATGTTAGCTTAGCAAAATGCAAGAGGGCTAAAAGATCATTATTACAAGAACTTGATGGAAGCTTTAGGATGGAATTTGGGTATTTAGAGGCTTGTGCAGCTACAATTAAAAGAACAAATCCAGGCAGCAAAGCGGAAGTAGAACTCTATAAAGATGCATTAAGAGAAGGGAAAATGGTTTTTAGAAGGATGTTTGTATGCTTTGAGGCTTGCAGAAGTGGATGGAAGGTAGGTTGTAGACCTTTTCATTGGTCTGGATGGAACATTTTTTAAAGGGGTTTGCAAAGGCCAACTTCTGACAGCAGTTGGGGTAGATGGTGATGGGCAGGTGTTTCCTCTCTGTTGGGCTGTGATTGATAAGGAAAACAAGGGAAATTGGAGGTGGTTTCTTCATTGGATGGTTCAAGAGCTTGACTTAGGGGATGGTGGCAGCCTAACAGTAGTATCTGATATGCAGAAGGTAAAAATATCTTTGTGTTTCATCATTTTTTTTTTATAATGTTTGAAAATGAACTTGCTAACTATGATTTATTTTGCTTCAGGGATTGATTGCAGCAATGGAAGATGTTCTGCCTCAAGCAAAACATCGTTAGTGTGCTAGGCACATTTATTCCAACTGGTCTAAGAAGTGGCATGGTGGGGAGGTGAAAAAAAAATTCTTCATTTGTGCTTGGAGCAGCTTTCCATAGGAATTCAAAGATAACTTATCTAAATTGGGAGAAATGAGCCAGAAAGCTGCTGAGGACATGCTTAAATACCCCCCCCCCCCCACACACACACACACACACTTGGTGTAGGGCATATTTTAGCTCAAGAAGTAAATGCCATATGGTTGACAACAACATTTCAGAGAGTTTTAATGGAACAATTGTCAAAGCAAGGTTCAAGCCCATTGTCTTAATGCTTGAAGACATGAGGTTGTATATAATGAACAAGATCAAAGATAACATGCATGCATCAGAAAAGTGGATTAATGAATGGAGCCCTTGGTCAATGGCGATGTTTCAAGAGAATAGAGATTATGCAACCAAGCATACTATGTTTCTTGATAAGGGCTTATGTACATGTAGAAATTGGGAATTGATTGGGATACCCTGTGCACATGCGATGTGTGCATTATGGCATGCAAAGGTGGATCCCCTGACAGTGATGTCTGATTGGTATCACAAGACCAAGTTTATATCAACTTACAAAACTCCTATACAACCTGTCCCGGGTACAATGTTTATGAAGTGTAAGGAATACCTGCCAATTGAGCCTCCTCCATTGGTTAAGCTAGCAGGTTGACCAAGGACAAAGAGAGTTAGAGGTGCAGAAGAGCAAGGTAGCAGTTCTAAGCTTTCAAAAAAAGGCACAAAACAGAGTTGTGGTTCTTGCCAACAAGAAGGTCATAATAGGAGGCTATGTCCTAATAAAGGAAAATAGGTTAATAAGGTTTTTTTTTTAATAGTACAGTTTATATTTGGCAAAATGAATGACATTTGGCATTTGCATTTCTGTAGGATGCTTCAAGTAGGACTAGTGGTTCAAGATGCACAGGTCAGTCAGGTAGAGGCAATCCAACACAGTCAGATGCACCTCCACCTCAACCTCAGGCAGAAGTAATGCAGCTATTTAGAACTCAGTCATCCATAAAATATGCCTCATTCTCAATCAAGTCAAACACAGAACCCACTATCACAGTCAGACAGCGTGGCATCTAATTATCAACATTCCAGAGGCAGCAAGGCAGCAAGGCAACAAGAACCAACGTGAGAAAAAGGGAAACAACCAGCATACTCCAACAGAGTTCAAGGTCATGGGTGTTATGTGGACTTAAACACAGGGAAATCAGTTTATAATGTTAGTGTTTGTTGTGTTTGATGCTTCTAATGCCTTTTCGTTCATGTACACTTCTGTATGTTTGTTGTGTTTGATGCTTCTAATGCCTCTTCCTGTGTTATTTCAGCCTGGTCAAAGTTCTGAAAGAGTTGTGGATGAAGGGAATAGTTCAAGTGCTGCTACTGCTCAAATGTCCCCTGATCCAGTTATCAGGTTCCCCATTCCAAATGAGAGGGAACATAGGAAGCATAGAAGTTCAATTCAATCATCTTTTTCAAGGATAATCAACTTCACAGGTGATGGCAGCCAAGTTACTAGGGCTACTGACCTGCCTTATCATGCCCCAGGCTTGCAGTGGAAAGGTGGTCCAGCAATTACAACAAGGCAGTTGCGAGAACAAAGAGATCAATTGCAGCAAGAGAAGACAAAAAATGCCAGATCTTGAAACTTATTGAATTTTAAGTTATATTAAACTATTAATTGATGCTGTGATATTTTGTGGTGTTTTTTCATATTTTGATACCTAAAACTCTAACTCAGGGAAATGCAAGTTCCATAGGAACTAGATATCAAAAACAGTGAATCAAGTTCTACATGAACTTACTTAGATTTGGTAACTTTTTGTGGTGATGCTTTTTGCATTAACCTATTACAGTTGTAAGCAAACTATGATGCTTTTTGCATTAATATATATGATGCCTTTTGTATTAACCTATTACAGTTGTAAGCATACTCCAGCATTTGCAATATATTATGCTTGTTATGCCTCTTCAATACAGTCAGATGGCTGTTTTGCAGTTCATTAGCCAAAACAAATTCCATGTAATTTCCACACAATCAAATCAAAGTTCATGTAATTTTAATTTCATTACTTAAGTTAGATTACAAAAGGCATTTCTAAATAGCCATGATTTCCTAGCAAGTTAATCTCCTAGTAACCAACATCCTAATCACCTAAAAACCAACATCTAATTTGCTTATCAATTAGACATCACCTAAAAGCCATAAATAAACCCAAGAACAGAACCCAGGAGATTACAAGCAAAGCATATGCAACTAATCTTTTCTTCCTTGAGTTTTCGTCTTCATGACCTGTGTTCATCTTCATTCTTTTTAATTCTGTCCAGAGCTCTACAATCTCTCTCTTAACATTATTAACTGACACCATTCCTTTGTAATTGGACTTTAATTGTTTGTTTTCAGCTATTAACACCTTATTCTCCAATTTCAGCATGTTAATCACCTCCTTCCCTCTTTGGGTCATTGCCTCATCATGCCAAAGGAAAAAGCCACAGTTTCTATTCTGCACATCAAACACCAATTTAAAAAAAAA
>CATIWK010317635.1:0-22222 GCA_949634005.1 Mallotus japonicus | reverse complement strand
AAAGAAAAAAAAAAGATAAAAAGAAAAAAGTAAAGAGGAAAAAATAAAAATAAAAAAAGAAGGAGAGAAAAAATGAGGGATAACAACAATTCCAGTCCTAAAAGTTATAGGGTTTTTACAGTTAAGCCTTGAATGTTTAATTCTTAACAATTGAGTTCAATAAGTAATTAAAAAAATTAACTGTTAGTCCTATACTATTAAGTGTGACTGAATATACATATGTGGCAGTGTTTTCACCCACGTGGACTATGAATCATTGAGACATAGATTAATGCCTTCCATACCAACTGTCCACGTCATCAGTAATGCCATGTGGGATCTCCTCTAACCTAAGTTTTTCTGGGGTTGCTCTTCATTGCTAGCTACTCCTCCCTTATCTCTTTATAAGTTGTAAGTTCCTCAAAAATATGAATTAGAATTTTTTAGAGTTCAAATCAAACAAAAACAATCGACAAATTTTTGTTATCTCTTAATGAAACATCAAACATAAACTAAACGAATAGAAGAAAACGAAAAAAAAAAACAACCTAATTCAATTTCACTAACCATCTTTGGATAACAAGGGATAATCCGAGGCACTAAAGTTTATGAACCAATCCCAATCACCATCCTTTCTCAACAAAATAGTAGTAACATATAAAGTAGTGGCAACCATGGTAGGATCTCAATAAATAACAAGATTAGCTTTAACAATCTTTTAACATACCAAACTTTTTTAAAAAAGGATCATTAGCCATATAATTACTCAGATCCAAACACTTTTTAGCAAAGAATTCTCTATCTAAATGAACAACATATCAATTATTAGGATGATAAAGAGCTTGTAAGGTATTTCAACATATTCCCATCTATAGCAGAACCCAAAATCAAGTGCACAAATTTGAAAGGAGGAGGGAGATTGCCGATTGAAATTGGGTGAAGTTTACTTTCCATAAATCAAGAGTTGAGAAAAGAAGAGAACAAATAGTACAATCAAAGTAAAGGAGTGGCATTAGACGATGAAGAAAAAGAAAGGGTAATAAAAAAACAAAAAAAAGAGAGAGAGAGAGAGAGACTAAAAAACCAATTGCTAATGGGAAGATCTATTTGAGCTCTATGGATAGATAGTGGTGTAGATGCATGTAGTAACTCTTTAAACTTTTCATTTTATTTGTTTCTGTTCTTCAATAAGAAAAATATTAAAATGGGTACAATGGGTTTTCAAAGGTTTCAATTTTTAGATGGAATTGGTGATGGTTCATTAAAATTGATAAAGAAGAGATAGCTGGTAATGGCTGTGATATTGATGGTGGTGATCTTTAGTATAGAAAAAATTATAATTGTTTACTAAAACCTAAAAGAACTTAGGTTAAAGGAGATCCTACATGGCACTAATGATGACGTGGACAATCGACATGGAAGGTGTTAGTCCACATGGGCGAAAACACTGCCACGTATAATGGTATAGAACTAACGGTTAATTTTTTTAATTGCTTACTGAACTCAATTGTTAAGAATTAAGCATTCAGGACTTATTTGTAAGAACTCTATAACTTTTAGGACTGGAATTGTTGTTATCGCAAAAAATAAAGAATAAATCTATCCAGCTAGAATCTAGCCACTTTTTTTTACTAGAAAGGGCAGTTATGTCATTTTAGATGGGGAATAAGTGGAGTGTAATTCCAATACTATCCTTTTTAGGAAAAAAAAAGTAGGAGAGAAAGGAAGAAGGAAAAAAAAAATAAAAGAAACTCCCACCGCCTCTAACATTACCGTTGTCTTTCTCATCGTTTTCAACCTGTACGCTGCCTTTAACCATGTCCATCGCCATTGCTTTCACTGCCTTCTTCAACGTTGCCCCTCCTCACCTTCACCAGTGATGTTGCTACTACTACTACTTTTTCTTTTATTTTCATGTCCAACTCACCACCTCCCACGATGTGCCTCCGCCGACTCTATCTATTGTCTTCACCTCCACCCACCACCTCTCATGCTGTCGCCACCCACCTTAATTGTTGTTGCCTTCAATCCACTTTCACCAGCACTGCCTTTACCCACCTCCATAAATAATGATCTATTACTACTACCTTTTTTTTTCTTCATTTTCTTAATTAACACTAACTTCTAGATACAATTAACACCGTCTTTACTCATAATTAATGGTAAATCTATTTAGATGGTGGTGGTAGGTAGTGATTAGACTATTGTTATTAGTAATTATTGAATTGTGAGGGTTGTCAAATTATTAATCGGGTAATTTTACTTTTCTTATTGTTGATATTGTTATTGCTTTCATGTAATATTATTGTTAATTCTGTGTGTTTTTTTTTATTGTTAATTTTGTTGATGGGTAATTGATTATGGTGGTAGTATTAATTTTGGTGGTGGAATTGAGCAGTGGTGGTGTAAGTGATGGTGTTGATTATGCTGGCAGCTAGCTATTGATAGTGGTGGTGGCGGTGTTGAGGCAATGAGAATTTTTTTTTTAATCTGGTGGTGGGCATTGTTGATGGGTGGTAGTGATGGATGGTGGCAGCGCCGACCGTACTAGTAGTTGTTAATGGTGGCGAACGGTGTCGAGTGGTAGTGTTTGGTGGTTTTGCTAAGATGATGGTGTGTGTTAATTGGCGCTTATGGGTGGTGATGGTGATGGTGATTGATGATTATGGTGCAGGTGGTGGCGTGGACAGGGGTGTTGTCGACACTGGTGGTTTTGGATGGTGGAGGTGGTGGTAGTGGTAGAAAATTAAGTTAAACCATTGATAATCAAATTTCGCAGATAAATAAATAGTCATCTTCATATTTAGCTAAGTATTTGAATTAACGAAACTAAGAGCACCGAGGGAGATCCTCAATTACAAAATCAAAAGCACAAATGGGAAACTCTTTTAACAACATTGTTTTATGGGGGAGATTAAAAGCCCAATTAGCTGAAAACTGGCAAAATGTTAGCCAAAACTAGACTAAGATAATTAAAAGAAGGGATAACAAAAATTTGAGGCCTATAAGTTGTACCCGTTTTCCAAATAAGGCCTGTATGTTCAATTTTTTTTTACGATTGAGGCCTATAAGAATTTAAAAATTTTTCCGTTAGTCCTAGTCCGTTATCTCTAATGGAAGTTGCATATGTGGCACAATTTATATACACGTGGCTGCTGATGTCAGTTTTTCTACTCTGTGGACTGACACGTGTCATCCTAGTCATCATCATCATCATCTTCCTCTTCTTCTTCTTCTTTCTTTATTTCTTTCTTCTTCTTCTTCTTCTTTCTTTATTTCTTTCTTCTTCTTCTCTTCAGCCAAAATTCCTCCATCCAAAATTCCTCCAGCGAAAATTCCTCCATCCCGTCCTCGTAAAGTCCATAAACTCTCACCAGAATCCACCGCCACCTACTCCAATTCCTCCCAATTAAACACCACCACTGCCACCGAACCCCCAAAAACAGCGGTGCTTGTAAGACTAGATTTTAATGGTTTGGTTTAATTAAAATGGTTTGGTTACTTTCCCTTTGAATAAGCAAGTTGGAGCTGTTTTTTTTTTTCATTGATTTTCCTGGACTTGCCTTTTCTTTTAGAGAGACAACACAGAGCCTGGACTTGAGAAAATAAAAAAATTTCTAGCAGCGATGGATGAAATGGGATTGCCTAGGTTTGTCATTGCTGACATTCAACAGGTATGGAAAATTTTCAATCAAAGCAACAAAAAAACTAGCTCTTAGACATGCATATCATTTTTTCAACCCTGTCACCTCTGCTTTCCCTCCCCACAATCAGAATTCACAAAAAGAAAAAGCCTTTCTGTATCAATTCATGAATCTCACAATGAATTTTGTTTGTGTTTTGGTATATTTTGAACATTTTCATTTTAACTTTACTTTTTTCAGGTGTGTGGAAGTTAAAAGCTTCTCTTTGTATATATCTCATGCTTTTTGACTTATACATAAGATGAGATACTTTGCAGGGATATATGTTACTAGTTTTGCAGTGCCTTGGTACACTCAACGCACATTTTGATCATACTGGTGGGAAAGAGAGCACTCACAATCATTCAAATGCACACTCAACATGCAAATGCATCAGCACGTGGAGAAGAGAAACATCAATGGGAGGTAAAGTCTTCAGTAGGACTTGATGCATTAAAAAAGTCATTTTTTCCCTGCAGTCAAAGTCCAAACCAGACCGGACCATTAGGAAGGACCGACCTGACGTGATATCTCTTCTTATTTGTATTTGTTTGTTTACTAAATAATAGGATTTTTTCTTATTATCAATAGGAATTTTCACAGAAGCAGCCATAGCTATGGCCATGGAGAAGAGGCTGTTAATGACGTTGGCGTTGGTGTTGTTAATCCAATTCAGAGCAGCCCAACAGCCGTATGTTAATAACAAGCAGCTAGCCTACTACGACACCTCTTCCAATTTCACCACCAAAGGATTTCACTGCAATGGCCTCCGCTCCTCTTGTCAGTCATATCTTACCTTCTGATCCGCCCCCTTCTACTCCACTCTTGTCTCCATCTCCTACCTCTTGGCCGCCTAGAATTCTGTCACTCGTTTTTTAATCCTAGGATTTTTATTAATTTGCAAGCAACCATTGTTATTTCCTGTGTTTAATGCATTTTCTATTGGAGTTTTTTTTTTTTTTAACGTTATAGGCTGGTTCATTTATATTTTGGCAAGATTGAATTTGAGGAAAATGGAACTGAAGAAAGAAAGAAAGAAAGAAAGAAAAAAGAAGAGAGAAAGAAAGAAAGAAGATGATGATGATGATGATGACTAGGATGACACATGTCAGTCCACATGGAGTAGAAGAACTGACATCAGCAGCCACGTGTGCATAAATTGTGCCACATATGCGACTTCCGTCAAAGATAACGGACTAGGACAAACGGGAAAATTTTTAAATTCTTATAGGTCTCAACCGTAAAAAATTGAACATACAAGCTTTATTTGAAAAACGGGTATAATTTATATGTCTCAAATTGTTGTTATCCCTTAAAAGAACAAGCCTTCTGCTGTAAAGAAGCAGTAGTAATAAAGTTCACTTTTAGCTTCTAAAGAATGTAGCCCTGATTCTTATGAAATTTGCAAGCCAAACAACACTGCTTTAGCTTCTAAAAGACTAACATCTTCATGCAACGGAACCGAAACACCAATAGTAATCATTACCTGACCGTTTTCATTTTTAACAATAGCTCCAAAACTAGCTAAATTAAACAACTGACAGGTTGCAACATCAACATTCAACTTATAACGACCTGAAGTTGTTGGCTGTCATTTAAATAGATTGTAATACAACCGATACAATCTCAAACGCTCTATAATTTTTTTATTGCTCTTTTACACGTGTATGATGATTATCTCTAAATTTGTGTGCCAACAAAATAAATTCCCATATAAAAAAAAATTTTTTTGAGTAACATTTATAGATAGGTCATATTGGACTTTTTATTTTTTCTAGCAAAAAAATTTTAGTTAGACTTTAGCCTTTTAACATTGCTCAAAAATAAAAAAAAATAAAAAAAATGAGAAAAAATAAAAATAAAAAAGAGGAAAAAGTAAAGAAAAGAAGGAAGTGGATACTTCTGTAATTAAAAGAGACACAAATATAATTAAATTTGACAAAATTAATAAATAATGAAAAATTAAGTATTTTAATTATAACATAAAAAAAATCCCTATTTTTAATTGAGTATTTTAAAATGGGGATTTTTTTCGACCAAAAAAAATAATATTTTTTTTTGGTAAAAATCCCTATTTTAAAATCGGCCGATGTGGAGTAACAAACTAACAATAATCAAAGCCCGGTTAAAGTGTGCAGCAGACGTTAGTTGAGAGTTCGTAGTGTTGTTTCTTTGCTTCTCCATGGCAGACGATACTATTAGAACTGTACGTTTCTCTATTTTTTTTTTTTAAATAAATTTTCTGGGTATCATTCAAACCAAACGGATCTTCCACGTTCTCTTCCATTCGCTCTGTTTTTGTTTTTGTTTTTTTTTTCTATTGACTTTCTTTTGAACAATTCATTTAGGCGTTTCTAGAGATTCAGAGTCGCATGATTGAAACTACTGCCAAATTGAAGCAGGTACTTTTTTTAATCAAATCTTATTTGAGGATTTAAGGTTTGATAATTAATTTTTCTATGTGAATGAAATGATGGGTTGTTATTGGGTATTTGATTTTGCAAAACCAGGTGCAAAACCAGATGCGAGCAAAAGAGGGAGAAAAAAAACGAGCTTTCCTGACATTGGAAGAGCTTCGTCAACTTCCTGATGATACTAACACCTACAAGTCTATTGGTACAGTTCATTTCTTTGATGGGTCAGTTTCAGATTTTACAAATTTTTAATTTTTTTAGCTCTTTTGATTCACAATTCTTTTATTTTGTTCTTTGGTTTTTGCAGGGAGAACGTGAGTATTGCACAAAAAGATATTGATTTATTTGGCTGCTTTTGGATTTTAGATGATGAATATTTGAATACCCTTTTCTCCTGTTGCTTTCGTGTACGTGTATGTTGGCAGGTTTGTTTTGGAGCCAAAATCTGTTCTTATGACTGAACAAGAACAAAAACTTAAAGACAGTGAGACTGCAATTTCTTCACTTCAGGTTTCTCTTTCTTTCTTTACCTATTTGTTGTGCTTAATGCTACATTTTATGTTAGGTGAATACCAACCTCACAATACCTATGCATTTGTTCCGTGTGTTTAGAATACATAAAAAATGCAACAATTTATTTCAAACTTATTCACTTGATTCTCATTTTTGGAAACCTCTGATGGAGTTCACTTCTTTATTGGTCAAAATGTGGTATTTTGCAAGAATTGGAAATTATTCTAAGAGTGGAATGATTTCCAAGAATTCATTATTTTGTTTTAATCATGGTGAAACCATATTGAAATAATTAACTCCTCCCCACCCCCGACCTCCGGAAGGAAAAAAAAGTAATTTGTCTTATTATAAGCAGGAGAAATATACAAAATTTCATAAATTCAATTCACCTCTCATTTGTTTCAAATACTAAACTTCAAATCTTTTTGAAGCTATTGCAAACATGTGATTTCTGTTACAAAATCTCTATTTAAGGGATTTATGTTGATTCCTTACCAATATCAGGTTTGCCAGTATAGTATTTTTATCTGGTCTTCCATTTGATGTGCTGACTAAATTGTAGGTCTTGATACAGCATTACTATACATGATGTCCTCATGATTTTTCTTTCTTTATTTTCCTCAAGATAACTATGCTATGTTCAAGAAGTTGAGAAAAGTAAAAAAAACCACAAAAAAATAAATAAATAAATAAACTTTTACTTTTGGGCAGCGTGCGGGAAATTTTGTATATTGAAGTACTAAAACAATAAGAAATCACACTTAGAGCAGTTACTAAAATCTAATGTCCATTTGCACCTGCAATATTCTCTTCCACTTAGTAGGACTTGTGTCTTTCACTGAAGCTTTTTTGTATACTTATGTAATTCATGAGTTTTCTCTATCTTATTTCCTATATTTCCATCCACAATTACGTAGTTGGTTGATGTAAAATCCCAAGGCCTTGTTGCCACTCGATGTAAGTTGGTTGTTTTAGAGTGAAAGAACCGCATAAACCAAACTAAACTTATTAATGTAATATAAATTTAATGTATGCACATACACATATACAGACACACACACTAGCATTATTTTGTTTAGATTTTGATGTTATAATTTAAATTTAATATATGCACACATGCGCATACAAGCATTGTTTCATTTAGACTTTGATGTTATTTTAGACATTGAAAACTTATGTTATCCTTTTCAAAATACAAACCTTTTATAAGTTTAGAGAAACCCCAGCCTCTTTCCTGTTGCCTCCTTTTTTTAGGCTCACAGAAAAAACTTGCTGCCTTCTCTGTTTCTCTTGTTATCTTTTTTTCCTTTCTCAAACCTTTGTTTACCTATTATTTTCAATTTAGTCTTGAAATAAATCACTAACAGTCAAGGAGAAATGGGCATAAAGAAGACCATTGCATGGTCTCAAGTTTGTTTTACTCTCAACATACCCATGAAGTTTGTTCTTTTTCATGTTTTCCATACTTACATGAATTTGATTGTGGGTTTAGTTGAATACCTTCATTTTGTTATTGAATATGTAGTTATTTAATTATAGTTTATTTTCCTTTGATATGCCTTTTAGTTTTATATCAGATTCAATTAAATTTAAGTGGTTACTTGCAAACTTTTTAGATCTTAAATATAATAATTTACTGAATTAAATAGCAGAACCACACTGAATATTCCTGGTCCGGCTTAATTTGGTTTATACCTATAAACTTGTGTTAATTTTGAATTCTGATGGAGTTTGTTATTTTAACTTCAATATTTTCCCACCAAATGAAACCAAACCAACTGATGCACACCTCTATGTTTGAATTCTTTATGTTTTATATTCTATTTACTAATTTCTGGTCTCTGATTTTGAGCACCTCGAAATGCAGCACCATTTTATTGTAAAAGTTCAATTTGAGTATTAGTTTAAGAATGCCACCAATTTTTCTGCTGTGCATTTTGCAAGTGTTTATTTTCAAATTTTGGACTTTGTTTTGGTACACAAACTATAGTCCAAGCATACTGTGTCTTTTTCTATTTTTATCAGAAATAAACCAAATAGTTGTGATTTTTGGACAGACCTCAAAGGAATACTTGGAAAAGCAAATGGCTGAGGTGGAAGCCAACTTGAGAGAGCTTTTGCACCAAGATCCGGGTCTCGCTCGTCAGATAATGTCCATGAGCGTTATGTAGGTTTGCTGTTCTGAGGGCAGCACATATGTGTTTTCCATTTGAAGGGTAATAGGAAATTGTCATAAGAATGTTTTGGACTTTCTAGTAAGAATGCACATGAAATTGGTTTGCTGGTTTACTTTACTGTAACAAAACTTGTTCCTCCAATTAGTGGTACAACGTCCTTTCTTTCTTTTTTTTCCCCTCTTTAACAATGTTTTCAATTTTCATTTGATAGGGTCCCTATTAAATTTGTCTTTAATTGAGTTTTTCAACTTTTTATATCTTTATGTTAATGTCTGTTAAATTTTGACCAATTTTTCGTCAAGTTATTTCCTTATTATTTTAATTTCTATTAATATAAAACTATTTTGAGGTCCCCAAAATATTTGGATGCATTTGATAAGTCTTAAGTAAATTATTGTATTCAATTGAGTCCAATGACTTTTGTTTTCCTACTTTTTACACCTTTTAATACACATTTATGAAGCATATGTAAGTAAATATTGTTTAATGCAAGCACTAAATGAAATTTGTGCTATGTAGACTATGATTAGGAATGAGAATGTTCACATAAGGTGAATCATGAATGATTAAGGTTTGGAGGAGTCTTGTACTTGATGAAATTTATGCTCTCTAGACTATGACTAGGAAAGAAATGGTACACTACCACCGTATAAGCATGGGTGAAGAAAGCCCAAGTTTTGACGAATCACATTATGAGCCTGTTTTTTTTTTTTTTTTGAACAATATTATGAGCCTGTTTGATTCAGCTATTTATATATAACTATTGTGGTTAGATGATAGCTAATAACTGATATATATGAATCATTTGGTGAAATTATGTTAGTTAATATATCAAATGACCATTAAGGATATAAATTATTTTTAAATATAATTTAAATATAATATCTTTTTCTAATTATGTAAGTTATATAAAAAGTTTATAGTAATATATAATAATTTATTATTTTTATTTTATTTATTATCAAAATTATTAATATAAACTATTTGAAAAATAATGTTAAAATGTAAATCTTGTTAATGTAAATTTTTTTAAAAAATATTATGATATAAATATTATAATTATTTAATTGCTAGCTATAATTTAAAATAATATTAATTTTCTTATAAATTATAAAAATCAATTATATGAAATTATTAATTATTTTTATTAAGTGTAATATAGTCTAAATACAAAATAAATTTAAATCAATTATTAATTGATGGGAAAAAGTAAAACTCTAAAATCAAGCTGAGCAAATCTGTCAGCTGCTGATTTGGGAACTTCACCAAACACCTAAAATGTAACTGATGAGGGAAAAATCTCAATCAGCTACCTAGATCAACTAAACCAAACACCTCTTATACCACCCATGTAATTTGAGTACACCTATATGAAGAAGATAATAGCAAAAATATAATTTCATTCCCTTAATCAAAATAGAGAAGAATCTTCTCCTATATATACAAATACACACAAGAGATAAAATAGGAATAAAAGAAACAAAAGAGGAAATAAATGGGGATGTTGATTACAAATGGTAACCACGATTATAGCCAATAATAAAGAAAATATTCACAAATCAGGGCACAAATATTCACTAGCCATTGGAGACATTTAAGGAATGAGCTATTGTAGTTTGAGTTGTTGTAATTTGATTTTGAATCAGACGTGGGACATACTGGCGGTTGCCATACTGGATGGTGCCACACTGATTGTCTGCTTCTTCACCCTTTTTCAAGTTGGAGGGAATGATGGAATGAACTCCAAGCTTGTTTCTTAAATTCTGAAATGGGACCTTAGGTAAAGGTTTTGTAAAAATATCTGATATTTGTTGAGGTGACCGGACAAATCTAGTAACTAGATTGCTAAGAGCAACTTTCTCTCGAACTAAATGATAATCAATTGCAATGTGTTTGGACCTGGGATGAAATACTAGATTGATTGTCACGTACAAGGCACTGAAATTGTCTGAAAACAATTGAGGTGGCTGTTGTAGACGAATTCCAAGATCTCGAAGAAGAAAAGTAATCCATGTAAGCTTTGCTGTGGCAACTGCCATAGCGCGGTATTCCACTTCGGAACTGGACTTTAAGACTGTGGGTTGCTTTTTAGATGACCATGAGATACAATTGCTGCCAAGGTATACACAGTAGCCAGATGTGCTCCGTCGTGTCAAAGGACATCCTGCCCAGTCAGTATCGCAAAAACCATAGAGGCACTGAGAACTTTGTTGAATGAAGTGAAGCCCGAAATTGATTGTACCTTTTATATATCGAATAATACGTTTGATTGCTTTATAATGTCCAATTGTTGGTTATTGAACCTTTTGACACACCTTGTGAACCGCATGAATAATGTCGGGCCGAGTGTGAGTACGGTATAAAAGTGCTCCAGTAAGGCTGCGATATGTCTTGGCATCAAAACTCATATTGTCTTTATCATTGGATTGAGCTTTTAATGCCATAGGAGTGTTGAAATGTGAGCTTCCCTCTAGACTGGCTTTAGTCACTATGTCTTTTGCATATTTTCCTTGAGAAAGAATGAGACTAGTATGTGTGTATTGTACTTTAAGGCCTAAGAAGTAATGAAGACGTCCCAGATCCTTGATGGAAAATTCCCGTCCTAATGCATTAATGAGCTGCTATATAAATTTATCATTATTCCCTGTGACCTACAATATCATCAACATAAATTAGTATAATAACTAAAATTGATTTGTTACGAAAACTAAATAAGGAAGAATCAGCATTACTACATAGAAAACCAAAATGAATTAAAAACTTTGATAATTTATCAAACCAAGCTCGTGGGGCTTGTTTGAGTCCATATATGGATTTGTGTAATTTGCACACAAAATGGGGCAATTGAGAATCCTTGAAGCTTGAAGGTTGTTCCTAAAGATGGTTTCACTTAATTCTTCATGAAGGAAAGCATTTTTGACATCAAGTTGTCTCAATGTCCATTTGGAAGTAACTGCAAGTGCAAGAATAAGATGGATGGTAGTAACTTTGACTACGGGACTAAAGGTCTCGTTGTAGTCAATGCCTTGAACTTGGTTGTAGCCTTGTGCTACTAAGTGCGCCTTGTAGTGATTCAAGGTACCATCATTCTTTAGCTTAGCCTTGAATATCCATTTAGAACCTATGACATTAACATGAGCTGGTCATGGGACAAGAGACCGGGTTTGATTTGAGTGAAGTGCTAAGATTTCCTGCTCCATTGCCTTTCACCAATATGGTATAGATACTATTTTCTTCCATGTGGTTGGTTCTGTTATGTCAATGGTACATGTGAGAGCTATAAGACGTTGTCTATCTCTTATCCTTTGAGTTTCAAGAGCTAAATGAGGATCACGTTTCGGATTTAGAGCTAGTTGACGTCTTGTTATCATTGTATGTCACCTGAAAGAGGAATATGTAAGTCAATGCTTAAATTATTGGATATATCTTTAAATTGATTAGACATGGAAGAAGAGTGATGTTGTATTAATTCATCTTTCTCAGTTTATGGAGGAGTCATGAGTTAATCCAATGGTTGATGATCTTCTTGTAAATTGCTAGACGGAAGATTGACAGACTGGTTTTCTGCCTCACTTTGACCAGTGTGTTCAACAGCAACTTCTTGGCGATTGTTAGACTGTAGATTTCCAAACTAGTTTTTTGTCTCAGTTTGACCAATATGATCAACAGTAACTTCTTGGAGATGGTCAGACTGGAGATTGCCAGACTGGTTTTCTGCCTTTGTTTGACCAGTGTGTTTAGCAATTTCTTGTATGTTGCCAAATTGGTTTTCTGTCTTAGTTCGACTAGTGTGTTCAACAATAACTTCTTGGAGATTGCCAGACTGGTTTTCTACCTTATTATCAAAATGAATTGGCCTATTGGTAGATTGTTGTTCCTTTAGCTCTAGGTTAAAGGAGGTCTGTGATGTCCCTTTTAGAATCCAAGCTTCCTCATCAATATAGGTAACAAGTTCAGGAGTGGTTATGATGACTTCGGTTGAAGCTTTATCAAATGGGAATATGCTCTCATTAAACACCATATGTTGAGAGATATAGACTCTATTTGATACCAGATCAAGACATTTGTACTCTTTGTGCATGGAGCTATACCCTATGAAAACACGTTTATAAGTTTTCTTTGAGAACTTATCTTTCCCATAATAGCGAAGGTAGGGATAACACCTGCATCCAAAACTCCTCAAACTATCATAATTTGGGTTAGTACCAAAGAGTTTTAAAAATGGTGATTCCATTTTTTTTATTTATTTGATGGCATTCTATTAATTATAAAAACTTATGTAAGAAATGCATCAACCTAATATTTCATGGGAAGTTTTGACTGAAATAACAAGGTTAAGTCAGTATGAACAAAGAGGCGGTGTTTCTTTTCGGCAATACCATTTTGCTCAGGGGTGTTAGGACATGAAATTAGGTGACTAATACCACATTGTTAAAGATTGTTTTTAAAATTATTTGAAGTAAATTCACCACCCCCATCACTTTGGATAATTTTAATTTTCTTATCAAATCGATTTTCAATTAGTTTGTATAATCTAAGGAATTATTCAAAGAAATCGGATTTTCTTTTTAAAGGAATTATCCAAGAATATCTTAAAAAATCGTCAATTATGACTGCATAATATTTAAAGTTTTGACAAGAAGAAATAGGGGCTTGACCCCATAAGTCACAGTGTAATTTTTCAAGAGGTTATTTAGAAATGCTCATAGATGGATTAAAAGGAAGTTTGCAACTTTTTCCCATTTGACAAAAAGGAAAAATGGTTTCTTATTTTTTTCCAATTTGCAATACTAATGAATTCTTTATTTTGTAAAAATTGTAAAACTCTAGAGTGTGCATGACCCAAACGGTGACTCCAAATAATATGTGAAAAACCAGAATGGGAAATAGCAAAAAGAGCAAAATTTCTAAATTCTTCCAAAGTATATAGACCGGCTTTCTTGATGCCTTTAGCCATCACTTTTCCCTGTAAATCCTAAACAACAAAATTATTAGTTAAAAATGTAATATTACATGCATTATCTTGAGTTAATTGACTGACTGATAAGAGATTTTTCTTAATTTCAGGAACTATCAATACATTCTTTAATTTAAGATTACCATCCTTACTATGTATATTTCCTTCACCAGCATGAGTAATATCTAGGATCATGCTGATCATTTATAGCCAGTGCGGCTATGGCTTGTGGAAGCTCTTCCTCAGGTTGAAAGGAATGATCAAACCTGTTCCAACATTTAATAGCAATATGATTATGTTTACCACAAATTTGACACACTGTGGTGCCATTTGTCTGACGAGGAGAATTGACAGGATGGTTTTCTCTAGACTGTGCTTTGTGACCATACCGGTCTTGGTCATACTGGCGTTGGCCTGCTACAGGGACAAAACCACATCCTTTGGAATTGAATTGTCCTCTACGTCCTCGTCCTCTTCCACATTAGCCATTGTAGGCTTGTTCATGGTTTGTTTGATGCCCATTGGTTTCAGCTTCCAACTGCAAAGCTTGATCATGTGCTTTAAGGGACATAATAAATTGGTTGTATGAAGGATATGGAGGCTTGGTTAGCATAACCATTCAAAAATCTTTGTATTTAGGGCTAAGACCTTGAGCAAGTTGAAAAACTTTATTAGTGTCATCAAGTGGTTTCTTGATGGCAGCAAGGTTGTCACCAATTCCTTTGAATTTTCGAAGATATTCATCAAGTGACATGTTCCTTTTGTGAGACGCATGAGGTCTCATTCAAGAGAAACTCATTTTCTTTAGAACTTGCAATAGTTTGTCTTCAATGGATTTCCAAACTTGATAGGTTGTGGTAGTGTCATCCAAGTCAAGCAAAACTTCTTCAACAATGGTTTCTAATAACCAAGTGGTCAAGAGGCCATCATTGTTAAGCCAAGTTTTGTATGCTGGATTGTTGATTTCTTTATCCTCTAATATGATTTTCATTGGAAGTTCACCTCCTTTTTCAAGATGATTTTCAGCACCAAGGCTGCGAACTAAAGGGATTACTTGGGATTTCCATAAGAGAAAATTAGTTTAGTTAAGTTTCATAGTAACCAGACTAGAGCATTGATGAAAATTTTGTATAGAGAGCAAAGTTTTCAAATGATGAGGCCATGGAATCGTATTTTTGCTGTTTTATCTCTTGTGTGTTAGGCTCTGATACCATGAAAAAGATAATAGCAAAAATATAATTTCATTCCCTTAATCAAAATAGAGAAGAATCCTCTCTTATATATACAAATACACACAAGAGATAAAATAGGAATAAAAGAAACAAAAGAGGAAATAAATAGGGATGTTGGTTACAAATGGTAACCAAGATTACAGCTAATAATAAAAAAATATTCACAAATCAGGGCACAAATATTCGCTAGCCGTTGGAGACATTTAAGGAAGGAGTTGTTGTAGTTTGAGTTGTTGTAATTTGATTTTGAACCAAACGTGGGACATACTGGCGGTTGTCATACTGGATGGTGCCACACTGACTGTCTGCTTCTTCACTATATACCATTCAATATACCACCATAAACTCCGATACATTGTCGCATATCAAGACCCAAAAGCTTCAGAGTATACCACTATCATGGATTATTTATACTGATAATACCCAAAATTTCAACCAAATACCATTAAAGTATCCAACTTTTAAAACATAACACATAACTTTCTAACCTTTTTTCTTATTACAATAAAGTGCTTGAATCCGATTTCCGGCCAAAGCTGACTATATGGCATGTCACACAGGCATCTAACGTGGCGCCACGTGTCACACTTTGCTAACGTTGCGCCACATGGTGCTAATGTGGTGCCACATGTCGCATTTACATGACATAGTGCCACTTGGCGCTGACATGATATTTGCATGACTGACACATCAGTATAATGGGACTTTCACAAAAAATGAAATTCTGTATTAGGACCTTTGTTAAAAATTGGGTATCGCAAGTGAAAATTTCTGGTTTTTTATTATTGATTTTTGTTTACGTAATTGGTTTTTTGTGATGAAATTTTATTTATTATTTTATATTATTTTTGTAAATATTTTTAACTTATATTTTATTTTTATTATTTGATATGAAATATATTTTTTAAGAATTAAAAATTATTATTTGATATGAAATATATTTTTTAACTTATAATAAATATAAAATATTTATTTAAGTTTGTTTGTTAGAATTAAAATTATAATTTGAATTGAGTATTTTTATAAATGCTAAAATGAAATTTTTAATTTTTTGATGAATTATTTAATTTATAATTTATATTTTGTAAGTATATTTAAATTTGATTAATCTCGCGAGTAATATTAAACTATGCCCTAGTTTGGATTAATAATAAATACTTAAGTACGAGCTAGTTAAAATTAAATTTCACTCGACTTAATTACACTTTTGGTATTTTCTGTATATAGATAAGGTCTAAATTATTATAGGTTGATACTTTAAAAATGAAGAACTATAAAGTTGTGTGTTATTCTCCAATGTGCTCTAGTTAGCCCATTAGACACTGTTGTGGTCACGCCACTGGTGTTGCCTTTGCCAAAGAAAAAAAGTACAAATTTTTACTTAAAACACTATAAAGTTTAAAATTTTATAACCAAAAAACAAAATCAATTACATAAAATAAAAATCAACTATTAAAACTCAAAAATTTTCACTTGTAGTACCCAACTTTTAACGAAGATCTCACTACGATATCTCAGTTTTAATGAAGGCCTCATTATACTAATGTGTTAATCATGCACATGCCACGTCAGCGCCATGTGGTGCCACATAATAAAAGTGCACCATGTGGCACCACATTATAAAAGTGTGCTACATGGCACCACGTCAGCGCCACATGGCACTACGTCATATAAGTGTGACACGTGACACCACGTCAGCACCATGTGCGCCACGTTAACGAAGTATGACACGTGGCAACACGTCAGATGCCCTTGTGGCATGCCACATAGTCAACTTTGGCCGGAGATCGGGTTCAAGCACTTTTTTGGTGATAAAAAGAAAGGTTAAAAAGCTTTTGTTTACGTTTTAAAAGTTGGATACTTTAGTGATATTTGATTGAAAAGTAGGGTATCGTCAGTGCAACTAACCCCCACTATCATATATGGTGGTATATCTGAAAATTCAAATTCAAAATTTTTTTTCAAGTGATTCAAGATGAATTACAAAGGCACAATCTAGCATAATAATTTATATTTAAACAAGACAAACTCTTTTTGGTGCTAGATAGAAATATCACCAAGTTGCAACAAGTTCTTTACTTGAAAAACACCATTTAAACTCTTCACAAAACACCACTCCTTTTAATCTTGATAGTGTAAAGACTTTCATATTTCAAGTCTTAAAGAGAAAGGGAAAATTTTGTATGACTACTGAGGCCTCTAAACACCCTTAAGGCCTTAACAACAATATTTGAAAGATTAATTGGAGTTTGTCAGAGAAATTAGAAGGATAACTATTAACAATCATGACCGATGTTTTGTATCTCTACTCATTCACCCTACAAACTCACAGAGAGCAGGAAAAAAAAAACTCACACCAAGAGAGATAAACTCTCAAAAACAACATTAAAATCACAATATAAAAAGGAGAAATTACTAGTTAAACACAAAAATTAAATTAAAAAACAAGGGTGGCAAATAGCTGACAAACAACCCCATCAATCTAAAAAAAAAAGATTCTCTCTCTGAACTTTCTCTCCCACAACAGGTAGGGTTTATGAAGAAATAGTAGTAAACAGTTTATTCAAATTGGAATTCAACTGTTGCAAAAAGTATACCACCTCATATGAAAAGTATATACCACCAGATATAGTCTCGTATTAGGATAGGATGAAAATAATAATAAAAAATTTATTTATCAATGCTCTAGTAGCCATCTCATTTTGAATCAAGAATATATATGGTTGCTTGGAAGTGATTATAATAACAAAAAAGCATTCAATTGCAGGGCTGTGCATATAATGTAGAAAATATCAAACCAAAAGAAATTAAAATTGTAATGAATTGAATAGTTTTAACACCAAACCGGATCAAACCAAATTATATTACTAATTTGGTACGGTACTGTATTTTTACAAAAACTGAACCGAGAACCATACCGAACCATATCAAAACTATACCAAACTGAAAAACCGAATAGTTCCGAATATTAATTTAATAAATTATATAAAATATTATGAACTTAAATATATACTTTCTATAACACCCATCTAATGCATTTGCATTTATTTGCATAACATGCATCTTATATAGACATAAGGAATGCATGAGATATGTATGGTGTATATATATATATATATGCACTTGATGGTTTAAAAAAAAATGATGAATGTAGGGACTAGATTTGGGGCTATGTGGTAGCCATAGGAAAAAAAAAAGATTCGGATAGAAATAGGGAAGGAAGGAAGAAAAGGGGATGGTCTTTACTTTCTTCTTCTTCTTCTTAAAAAAAAAATAGAGAGCTGAATTTCAAGTGAAAATTTGGAGGTTTAGAATTCATTCTAGATCATAATCTTCCTCTTCAAAGGTTTTAAAGGTTTATTTGGTAAGTAATTTTAATATATTTTTTTAATTGAGTTAGTGTTTAGAAGATGCAGAATTCGGGTTCTTAGGAACTGGTTTTTCAGTCTTATTGTTTTGATTATATCTTGAGTTAGGAAGCTTCAAATTGAGTGTTCTTTGATGATATGGAAACTTTAAAGAGTTATCTAAAACTTTTCCTCTTTAGCTCGATCTGATTCAGACTCTATATTAGTGTAATAAGAGGAAACATTTTATTGCTTAGTTTCCATCGCTAGTCTGATTAAGGTGGATTATCTCTTAGAGTTCTTCCTCTATACATCTCCAATTGAAACAAAATCAATTTTAGATTACTCTAGACATATAGAGTTAATGATCTGAAAATTTTCATCCTAAGATTCATTGTATAGAATTATTGGTGAATTTTTAAATTCACCCTATTATATCTATTATAATTGGCAACTTCATATGTTTAGGTAGTTTAGTGATGTTATCATACTAGATGAAGTTTTATTATTTTTGGGAGTTTAAAAACAAGTGAATTAGGTCTATTTCAGCTAAACCAAATGGAAATGAAGCTGTCACACATGTAAATGCAAGCAAAGGAAAGGAAGCAATAAAGGTAGGAGAATAACCTAATGTTCTATGTAAATATAACATATTAAATAAGCAATTATAAGTTTATTTGTTAAGCTTATTGGTTATGGGGAATATGTATATTCTAATTTATAGATGCTGATTTTTTATTATTGTGTTGATGGTTGATTATTTTGAGATGAGATTGTACATATGAATGGTGGTTGGTGAATTTGGATGTCATGTTTAGGTGAGAAAAGAATACTTGTTGAAGCCATATCTAGAGATTTATAACTCCAAATGGCGTTATATTTGTTTCTATAAAAACTTGGATATGTTATTTACAAAATTGATAGAAATAGAGAAATTTTAATTTTGCTGTTTTGATGACCAATTTGTGCAATACTTTTTGTTGCTTAATTTTGTTGACAGCTTGAGCATGGTGGATTGTTTTTAATGTTTCTCTTTCTATACATGTCCAATTGATGTGAAATAAAATGAAAATTAATTTAGACTTATAATTATATTGATCTGGAGAATATGGATTTGATACTCATAATGTGGAATTTTTGGTGTATTTTTGAAGTTGCACTATCGAATCTACCATGTTGAAAATGGGTATATTTTTGGTATATTATTATTCTTATGTATTATGGAGATGTAAATTGTTTAATGGAGTGATATGTGATGTATTCAGTTGATTACTGGATAAATAAAGTGTTGTGATAGAGTGGTGATCTCTTGGTATATGTAAATATAAGAAATATGGTTAGATGAATATGAGGACGTAATGCTATTTGTGAATAAGGCAATACTGTGTGCGTTATGGAATCCCTTTGATATGACATAAAAAGACTAAAGAAAAATGTTGTACAAGATTATGGCAGGCTGTGTGTGTATGGGGATCCATAAATAAATGAAAGAAGTTTTAGTTTTACATGCAATTCACAAGTTCATTGCTGTCCAAAAGAAAATACTATACTATATACATATGATAAATTCATAGCTAAACATTGAATGGACGGATAATTGATTATACTACATGTTTGAATGTGTTATTTTTCATAAGATATTATGTTATTCATTTACTGAGTTGCAGGCTTACTCCTCTGCATTATTTTTTAGGATTAGAAGAACTGTAGTCGATCTTGAAGAAATAATTACATCCATTATACTAGCATTGTGTTAGGTGGGTCAGCAGGAGGTCGTCCTTAGTTTTTCTAGAATGTAGCATGTTTACTATATTTTCATATTTTGCATTAAGGATAGTGTATTGTATATGAATAATATAAGGAAAGATGTGAACTACTTGATGTTGTGAGCCTTTATGGTGTGTGATATTTATTATTTAAAAAAAATCTTGCTACATATATTGACTCGTGTACTAAAATTGGACATTTATGGATATATTATTTATTAGTCTCATGCATACAATGTATGCCCGACATCCTTAACAGGTGTCACACTTTCACTATATTATCAACCAATGTGTATATATATATATATATATATTAAAAATAAATATGTTTTAATTAAAAAATAATATTATTAACAAAATATTTTTATTAATTTCATTTATTTTTATTATTATTATTCAAGTAAAAATGTGGAATGTTTGTTATATCACAATTTAAACTTAAAATATGAAAATAAGAAAAGTAACGCATGGCACTACATCATGTAAGTGTGACACGTGGCGCCACGTTCGCTCCATGTGGTGCCACATTAATGAAGTATGACATGTGGCGCCACATTAGATGCCCGTGTGGCATGCCACATAGTCAACTTTGGCCGGAGATTAGGTTTAGACACTTTATTGGTAATAAAAAGAAAGGTTAGAAATTTTTTGTTACGTTTTAAAATTCAGATACTTTAGTGGTATTTGATTGAAAAGTTGGGTACCATTAGTGCAAATAACCCATTATTATTAACAACAAATAAAAATGTAGAATATCCATTATATTTTAAATTAAAATTTAAAATATGAAAATAAAAAATTAACATTGTACAGTTTCAAATCTTATAATTTATTAAATTATTTGCATTTGTTTTAGAGTTAATTATCGATTTTCAATTTCATTTTTAGTAGAAAATAATGTTATCGTTCTTGATTTTGTATTATAAATTTATAATACCATATCGATTTATTCCCAAAGGACGGAATCTTCGGACCAAACTATCCCAAAAAACAGGATGGTACTAGTATGGAAATTTTAAATTTGGTATGGTATTGAAAATTTTATTTTTGAAATCCCTAAAATTTCTGAATTTTTCTGATTTGTGGTCACCCCTATTCAATTTTCTTCATCTTTCCTTACATTCCTTTGAAGAATTAATTATGTTTGAAGACTTAAATTTAGAATCATGTGTAAGTTAATTAAAACTTATCTATTGATCATTCTAATGCCAATTTTGTTGAAAGTTAGCATAAAGATTTGGTGTGAGTGGAATGTGGTTATATTACACTCAACTATTAGATTTGAGTGTAAACAATTCTTTTGTTTAGGTACATTAAAATTAAAATTCATTATAAAATCAATGAAAAATGTAAAAAATTTTAATCACCCATTATCATTTGAATTTTCAATTAAATGATAAAATGACAAAGTAAGTTTTAAATTTTTGTTACAGTGTACTTCTATTTCAAATAAATAAATATTGCCAAAAAGATTGAGTAGCCCACTAGTATAACTCCATTCAAGGCATCAATAGGTCTCTCTCCTCCCTTTTTTTTAAAAAATAATAAAATAAGTAAATATTTACCTAAAGACTTACTTTTTAATTAAAATATATTATATAATAAAATATTATTATTTATTATTATTTGAATTGTTATTATAATAAAAAATGTAGCAGCAACAAAAGAATTAGTACAAATTCCAAAAGCATAAAATTTGAAATATTTTTCGTTTACTTTTAGTTTATTTCTTTGTTGGATCGTTGGAAGGTTTTGGGGTTATTTTCATCCATGGTATCCAACAATTGGACCTGTGACCACTATGGTACCCAACTTTCAAATCGTAACTTAAAAATGACCAACTTTTGTTCCGGTTACTATTAAAGAGTCCGGAGTTATTTTCCGACCGGTGATGAAGACGTGGCGCTGACATGTTAGTGGGACCGGCCACGTGTACAAAAAGCTAGCAAACCGAAAGTAGTCACATCATCAATCTCGCACATGTGGCGCCACGTGTCCGGTGCATATTTTTCGGGTTATTTTCACCCACGGTACCCAACATTTTGACCCACTCCCACTATGGTACCCAACTTTCAAATTGTAATTTTGTTAAAAATACATGTTTTTTTCAATTTGAATTAGGTCTACCTATATTTTATCTAACATAAATCAAAT
>CATIWK010317541.1:0-23748 GCA_949634005.1 Mallotus japonicus | reverse complement strand
TCCATATATATATATATATATATATATAGCAAGAGATGAGCAGTACAAATTTTCCAAAAAAAAAAAAGAGTTGAGCTGTAGAATGGTTATTTATCTACAATTTAGATTTGTTTATAGGCTATTAATTAATGTAACATCTTTTAGCTAGGCATAAGGGTACTGATTTTGAATTTAATTTGTGGATTTGATGTGATGTGGTGGATCCTATGGTTGGTCAGTACCATGATAAAATGTGAAAAAAATATTGAGCAAAAAAAAATATTAAAAAAAACAGTAACTTAAAAATAGAAAAAAAATGTTTAGCAGAAAAATGTTGAGAAAAAAAAATGAAGAAAGTAGAAAAAAATGTTTGATTCAAAAAAAAAAATAGAAGGATCAAATTGGTTATTTAATTAGTCAAACAGCTTTTAGAAGAGTCAAATAGCTTCTAAAAAAGCCATGGTCTAGATTTGAAAAAAAAATTCCTTAAATCTATTTTTGAAAATACTTTTGGTCAATGTGGCTTTTGATATTATTTTTTATTTTTTGGCTATTTATGAAAAAATCCCTATCTTTTAAAAAAAAAATAAATTCTATTATTATTATTATTATTATTTAATACATGCATTTGATGACTTAACAATAATTATATCTATTTAATTATTTATTTTGTTTTCTTACTTGTTATTTTATTTTTTCATGTTTATATTATTTTTATTTAATTATATGTAGGTTTGATCTTTAAATAGAATTTATAAGAAAAAGCTACAGGTTTTAGGGTTATATATATATATATATATATATATATATTCTCCCATGAGAACCAAAAGTTGTTAGTTATAGGCCTAACTGCTAACTTAAGCCAATAAAATGTTCCATCCAAAATGACAAAACAAAATGAGTTGTTGGTACAGCCTCTCCTAGACACTAGGTAGTAGACAAGCGAAGAGACAAAGTTCTACAAAACTAATACTGCTGATTCACCAAAAGATTTTAAGCATTAGAATTTAAAAGGATGTGTATAAATCACTTAATGGGTGGATAAAAATATTATTCTATACTATTAATTATGTCTAATAAGAATTTACCTGGATAACAATTGCAATATTGCTGAATATATGCATATATGCTATAATAAAGCTAATATAATTTAACATTTCTAATACAACATATACTTTTAGCTATCAAGATTTACTATATTAAATTGAAACCATAAAATTTATTCCATACACTTATTAAATATATAATTTAAAGATTTTGTTGTAAAATGACATTTTGAGCGCATAAAAATGCTAAACATTCCAAGAGTTATGTTCCTAAAGACTTTGTGTACACTAAGCACTATCTCAAGATAGAATATGTTGAATATCATTGCTAAAATTATTACGAAGTTAAATATCAAGCACCATTCATCATGGTGTAATCTATTAGATATATATTATGAGTGTATTTAAGTATGTACAAGTTATGTCAGTGAATGAGTAGTGAAGTGATAATTTCTCTCCAAGGGCATCCTAAAGTGTAGAGTTCAATTCATGCCGTCATCGATTAAAGGGAAGAACTGCCTCCTTTTGTGCATTCCATTGAAGTTTAGGTTATATGACATCCTATTAAAAAAATATTTATTGTATGACCTCCCTATTAAAAAAATATATATTTACAAGTTATATTAAATCGCTTTAATCAAATTGTCATTTGTTTCCATTTTTATTGTATAAGCTAATTAAACAATATGTAAAATAATAATTATAGCATAGGAGCTCAATGCAATACAATAAAATAATAGGGCTCAATAGAAAAAACCACTATAGTTCAGGGGCTTAAATATGGTTTTTGCCTATATAGGATTGATAACATTGGTAGATTTAATGGGATGTCTCTAAGTGGAATATTGGAGGTTGAGTTATTTGACATATGGGGATTAAATTTCATAGAACCATTTCCAACATCTTATGGGAACAAATATATCCTAGTGGGAGTTAATTATATGTCAAAATAGGTAAAAGCAGTCACATCTCCCACAAATGATGCAAGAGTTACGATAAAATTTATCAAGAGATTTATATTACCAAGATTTGGTACCCACGAGTAAGAATTAGCGATGATGGATCTCATTTTTTGTAACTACTGTTTCAAAAAGTTGCTTAAAAAGTACATATTCAACCTTAAGATTGCAACTCCATATCATCCCGAAACGAGTGGCCAAGTTGAGATATCAAATAGAAAATTGAAGAAAGTCTTAAGAAAAGATTGGTCTCATATCATTGATGACACTCTTTGGAATTATATAACGGGCTCTTACTATGGTGCAAACGTTTGTATCTATGCAAATGAAATTAGAGTTGTTGGATTTATTTTTATTTAATTATAATCATTGATCATTTTTGTGTACCAATACCAATAAAATATATAAATGGTTATACTTAGATTAGTAGTAATCTAACGGTTCTAATTGCATTTGTATAGATACACATATTTGTATTGTAGAATGACTCTATATAATGCCATAAAATATCTCTATTGGTACATCATCTTTTCAATTAGTGTATGGTAAGTTGTGTTACCTTCTGGTCGAATTAGAACACAACATTTTGGGCAATGAGAATCTTGAATTTTGACCTACACAGCAGAAAAAAAAGTGACAACTTAAACTGAATGAAATGAAAGAGTTTCAACTTAACACAATTTTATAATTTTTATAGAATAAATTTTTCAATAATGGGCAATTCTCCTATCAATCAATCGATGTGTTTGTCAAATCGAAATTAAATTCCATTCACATTTTTACATTTGGTGATAATACTTCGTCGTCAAGATTGATGCTTAATTTGATAAAAAGAGAATAGTGATGGCATTATGAGTCAATTGTATCGTACATCTCTTCTCTTCTCTTCTCTTTTTCTGCAAATTTGCAAAGATAGTAAATAGGGAAAGTTTGTTATTGTTTCTCTACATGGGAATCAAGTAGCTCACCATTTAGCTTACTGAGCTCGCACCCTTTGCTTCTCTATGTTTTTAGAAGTGCCTGGATGTATGCAAACCTTGGTGCATAACGATCTTACGCACAAAGTTCATTTTCTGTGAAAAAAAAAGGGATTATGAAGGTTTTGAACCTTAAATTTAATTGTGTTCAACTTAACTGAACATGGAAATTAAAATTAATAATGCCATGTTTGATCCAAAAAATACACCCGATCAATAGCCATTCTATCTTTTTTCATTGGTTATGTTGTCACAGTTAACAGTACTAACAAGATGAAAAAGAAGCGTGACATTACAAAATAATGCAACCAAGGCAGCGGTTAAACTTAACAAGATCAAATGCTTAACGCTGGTTCCGCTTGATGCCATATAATAATTGAGCATCTTTCTGCTATTTCTCTTGGATGTTTCCTTATTTCCTCTTTGCGCTTATGTCTATGAATAGCAGCTATGTTAAGCTTGGTGTCACATAAGGGCGAATAATAGACATTTGAATGAATGCTGCCATTAGTACTCATCATGGAACAATGCAGTTTTGACGATCAAACTCGGTGTAACCCACATCTACAAGGCAAAGCCCATCTGGAGGTGCTGGCGGAGCGCTGGCACGTCTACATGAAGCATCCATTAGCTTTAATAATGCATCATCATCTGCACCCGCAGCTGCTTCTCTTATTGATGTTGCCACAAGAACCCGTACCATCTTTAGCACAAAATTACCCAAAAATAAAATGGAAGTTAACATTCAAACATGAAAAGAAAAAGGGTAAAAAGCTATAGATAATTGCAGTCATATGAAATTAGAAATTTGGAAAAAAGCATAAGTAAACCTTAAACCATTTCCCATATAAAGGTTATTTCCACATTAATTACCAAATGAAACATAACAAATTGTGAAGCTCAAATTTTAATCATTAATTTGCCAGAACATTGATAAGTGAACAAGTAAAAACCTTGCGTAGGAACCGATTAGCAACCAGCTCAACACACATAACTTTTCTTCCCTCCCCGTGGTCCTACAAAAATAGCAGTGCTTTTAGAGCGTAGTACGCATTAGCACATTTCAGTTGTCATTCAATTCACGAAGCTTAATCTTAGTTGCCTCAAGCAAGAGAAGAAATGGCTCAGTAAATTTTCAGAATGCGAAAGCAAATAGAATTGAAAACAGAAAAACAGAGTGAAAAACAAAACTAATTGATAATTTCAGTTAACCAAGTCTTTTTATCTGCAGTCTTGTTTACATGGATCAGTTTTCGCTTAATCCTTCCAAAATTAAACCAACTTTTTTCCCCCTATTTTCTTCTTCATATTAAACTAAATTTCAAAAATCAAATTCATCAGAGAAGCTAAGATGCCCTACGCTCAAAAGAATTTCAGCCATTACTATCCTATGTATTGCCACACGTCCCAAAATTATTCCTAGAGATACCAACCATCCAAATCTGACCCACTCTTTTCACTATAGAACTTATGTCTTGACAGGTGCCCACCATTCTGTGAATTTCATTATGTCGCTCATGACTACACACAAAACAAATCATAGGAAGCATAAGTAATTCAAAATTTATTTTTAAATGAACGATCAGACTATCTGCATTCATCAAGGATTGCTACTAATTTCATTTTATTTTTCTTTAAAAAAAAATGCTCCTCAACTCTAATTCATAATATGTCATCAGCTTTAGTTGCACTATTCCCGAACACATTCCTTTGAAATCCCAACTTCCCCATTAATCATCAAAATTCAGTAAGTAATCTCAGAATGCCAAATCTTGTCAGTGAAAAATAAGTTCCAAATCTCATGTTTCTAGAATGTAAGAGAGTGTACACAGCATACCATGAGGTCTAAAGGTATAAATCATGATCTTGTCAAATTACCGAAGTCACTAAACCACTGACTGTAGCTAATGCAGATCCCTTTACGAAATAGTAATAGACATTATTTTATCACATTTTGTATGAGAACCTGCCCTGAATTTTTATGCATCAAGTTGTAATGGCAATACTAGAGAAACAATGTTGACAAATAAAGTCAATCTTTATCATATGTACAACCCTAAAAAACCATCATGTAACACCCAATACATTTCAAACCACTTTTTATTTGAGCATGCAGTAGCAGCAACTTATTTGATAATTGTATTTTGTTGAATGAAGTTCAGGCTCCATTTGGTTTATCATGAAAGAATTTGGTTGTAAAAACATACAAGCCCTTTCAATTGTTTGATTATCTGAGCAAAGTACAATGTTCAAACAACAAAGCAAGCTTGTTTTTCTACCTTGCAGCAGTTAATTCTTCAGTAACAATGTTTCATGTTGAGCATTTGTTTTTATCAATTCCTTTTGTTTTTTCCTCCTTTCTGCGGTTTTGAGGGTAGCTTGATGAGGACTACTGTTTTTATACCCTAGATAGGATGTCTCTTTTTGGAGTTTCAGGGGCTGTGAAAGGTGTTCCTAGTTTCTGAGGTGCTTTTTTCTTGGATTTTTGTTTCATTGTGTAGCTTTAATAAAATTCCATTTGCATAAAAAAGAAATGATCACACATTCAAAGCCGTAGGCACCACAGAAAAACTCAATTCATGACAAACGAGGATATAACTTGCAGAATGCCACAAATAGGGACCATGGAGACTAGGATATACAAGAGAGTTCAATTATTATTTGACTTTCATGTCAATAGCAGAGGAAAAATTGAAAGATATAATTCTGCAATAACTAAAGTAAGAAATATTTACAGAACATGGTAATCTGGCTTCTGTAGCTCGAGCATGATAAATGAAGCACTCCGTTGGTGGACCTCTGAAATAGAAATACATACTGTTGATAATCATATTAAAGTAGTAGCATGAATGAAATTCAAAAAACAACAATAGTATAAACAAAATATTTGTGTGAAACAGCTGCAATTTTCCAAAATAATCTACTATATCAAACTGAACTTCTCAAATCACCCAAAAAAACAAAGAATTTGCCAAACTTAACCAGTAACCATCAAGGTTGGAATAGTTGAAATTAGATTGTTGCGGCATGAGAGGCACTAGATACCAAACATACTTACTTATAATAGATTTCAATAAAATATTAAGAGGTCGAAAGAGAGAGAGAGAGAGAGAGGTGGGAGAGAGAGCACACAAGCAACATATCAATTACAGACAAGTGAATGTTTACAGTGAAAAATGGAATCATAGTTAGACTCAGTCCAACATATATATAAAATATTGAACATCATAAGTTCAGCAACCTCAACAAATAAACCTATGACAGACAGGTGGCCAGAAATTAAGAGATGCAAATGCAGAGCTACAGATACACAAAAATAGGTGATTTTGGACAATGTCAAAGTATGATAGTTTTGCAATGTCTAACTAATAGGACTCCAAATAGAAGGGTTGGTAAGCATTTTTTGTGTAACATTTAATGGCAGGTGTTAAGGATTCATTGGGAGGCAGAATCTAAGGCACATACATACATCTCCTATCAAGATAAAATTGTAATACTATTCGCACCAATGAGAGGAATGCACAATAATCAAAGTCAGATACAACATTTTAAGGTATAATTTTGTAGGTCAAATCAGGACTTGTGGTATCTCTTTCTGAATATGATGTCTAATGATATCTTAATACGAATGGACATAAATCCAGTCTTAAATGCCATCAATGGCAAGCTTTGACTGTATTTACTCCAAGCGGCATAAGTGCTGATGGAGTATATGGCTATGGAAACACAAATAATCATCATTTTCTTTTAAATTCTTACACATTTCTTGAGGCTTTGGTGTCTCGTGCAAATATTTTGTACGACAATAACTTTCCCTCTAATTGTTGCAAAAGCTGGTTAACCCTGCATATAGTGAATGTCCTAGGTTTCTTTGTGCCTTCAAGCCCATCCTTAACACCAGTAATTGATTCATCAACATTCTCCTCAGCAGTAAGCTCATCAAATCCATGTCTTTGCTCCTCATACTTCTCATAATAACTAAAATTTTCAAGATTCTCACTGTCAAGACTTTGCTCCTCATTTTCTCCATCATTAATAGGAAAAATATACAAATAACGCCTCCATTTGGCAGAAAAATTAGGATGGAACACACGAGAGACCTATAGTATGTTACAAATCATATTAGTATCTGACAACGAGCATTTATTAGACAGTTTTCTAGCTGCAGTTCTTGAGCAAAATTTTGGTGCTTGATAGCATGAAGCAGTTGATACCTCAGAAACAGACAAAACCCTAAGCTTGCCAGGCGCTGAACTGTTGATTGCATCTTCAATCTCCTGAGATCTAACATCCTTTCTCCAAGTGTCTGAACATGTAATTGGAAATTGGGCCCCCAAAATAAAATCCAACCAATGAAAAACAAAGTGAACAAAAAAAAAATAAAAAAATAAAAACTAAAAATTCATGTTAATTTTGTATGCATGTTTCACAAAACAAGATGTTTCATATTTTCTTGTAACTGAAGTGCAGAAGAAATATAGACATGCTACTGTACAAACTCAATGAAAAGCAGCATCATATGATGTGTTAAGAATAAAAGATTATCCCTTGTACAATAGGTTTTGCTGGTCTATTTTTTTATAGGACCCTAATACCATCTGTCACTTAGATTTCCAGGTACCATTGGCTTTAACATTATCCATCAACAAATCAGTCAAAAGTAACTAATGCTGTTTCACTTCAGTTAGAGTTTGTAATAGACAATTAATGTACTTATTCAACATATGCTAATATGGAGCTTCAAACATCAAAGGCTTCACAAAGAACATCACTAAATTTTAAAAAATACAAGGCAGGAAATAAGTGAAATGGTAACATTTCAGGTGAACATAAGCAAGAATTTATGAAAATATAAACTATAAAAGTTGAAAATAAATAAAAGAAGTAGGGAAAAAACAAGGGAATTACGTACAGAAAGAACAAACTTGTTGAAGAGCAGAGACACCTTTATCGGTGCGCCCAGCCACAACAGCACAACCTTCCAGGGGTTTACACTTGTCTTTTAGCTGTTGTGCTTTCTTCTCATCAACAAATCTCCCAAGCGATCTTTCCACTAAGCTGTAAGTAAGAAGTATAGAGTGCACACAAGAACATCAACAAAAAATCACAAAGAAAAGGGGGAACCACTTGAATTTTAAAGCTAAATTGCAAAGTTAAGTAACTGGAAACAAAATACCCTTGAACAGTATTCAAACCAGGCTGTTTTTGCCACCCATCAAAGGATCCCCCATGGTACGAAAGAAGTATCTTAAATGTTACTCTTGCCCACCTCCCAAGCCTATCTTCATTTGAAGAGTGCTCTAATTCAGTTGTATTGAAAACCTCTTGAATTTTAGTGTCATCATGAACCAAACGCATCTGTTAAGATTGAAAAAGTGGAGTAACTCTCGGTTGCACTTTTCCATCTTTTCAAAGTGATTAAACTTGCAACGTTGAACTAATAATTTGGCAAACATGAAACTAATAATTTTTCCAATAAAAAACGAATGTGAATTCACCTGAGTTTGAAAAAGGTGTGAAAATGAGAAGCGGCCATTCACCAAATTTGAGTAGAAATCAGAGACTTCTTGCCAGGGCCTTGTGTACATGAATTGAAAGCTTTCCCTGTCACACAATCAACAAAAGAAATTGAAACTAAATCCCAGGGAAGAAACAACAACTAAAAAACAAATAAAAGGAAAAGGAAGACCTGGCTGTCCATCTCGAAAACTTGCAAGAATCAGTGTGGTTATAGTGAAAATAGATTTTGGTTTGCGTCTCCGTCAGTTTTTCCATCTCAGGAACACTGAATACTCGCACCCGCAATCTTCGAACAAAAACAGCAGCAGCAGGAGCAGCATCTAACACCCTGTTTGGATGGGTGAAGCGGTGGTTTATCAATGAAGGGTGAACATGGAAAATGTAAGGGAGTAAAAGATATATTGCTTAATTGTTTTTTTTTTTTTATCGGTGTCGTGTTGTTAGTATCACGATCGGGTCATAACTGTTAGTTTGTTAATTGTTAGTAGGGAGGAGGAAATTTATACCTGATTTATGTAGGATCCGTAAGAGGTCTCTGTCCTTGGGAGCGGCCAAGGGAATTCCCTTGGCATATATTGCTTAATTGTTGTTTGAGAAAAAGTGAGTTGAAGTAATAGTTATATTAATAGGGTTAGATATTTAAAAGACATAAATATCCTCAATTATGTAATATATTTTTTATATTTTTAATCTTACTGTTATTATTTTTTATATTTATAATAATTAATAACAATAATAAACAATTAATAAAAGAAAAAATCAATTAATAACAATCATAAAAAATTTAAAAATAAAAATAAATAGAAACTTTTAAAGATAGTGAACGTTAAATGGGGGAGAAAGAGAGCAGGAAAAAATACTGTGAACCTTAAGGATAGTGAGGGTAATTTTGGACTTTTAATTTATAAACAAGGATATAATTGGAAAAAAAAATTGTAACCCCCTTCCCCTTCCTTATATCCTGATTTTTTTTTTTAACAATTTCCTTCCACCCCGATTTGGGGTGTAAGAAAAACCCACTATTTTGCTATACGGAGGGTTAAGAATTAACCTTCCTTAACCCTCTTTCACCTTCCCCTTCTTCTCTCCAAACAAACTCAGAAACGTACCCTCCCCTTACTTCCCCTTAATTCTCCTTGCCTAAACCCGTCCTAAACAAAGCGTAAAAAGAGGTTTTTAATTCTTCGTTTTTGGACGACTTTTCCTAATATGAGCACCACATGACACATGTTACCTTTTCTCAAAATTTTTAGGGATCTTTATGTAAATATACCAAAAACTACAAAAACTTTAAAAAATGTCTTGACTTGAAAAATTTTTAAAAATATTTTTTCTAAACTTTTTTCTTTCAAATATAGCTCACTCCCCTTACCATTCTTATTTTTAGGGTTTTTTTTTCCAACATTTTTTTCATTTTATTGATTTTTTCAATTTTTTTTTACTTTATACTTTTTTTCAACATTTTATTTGTTTTCTTTTTTTTCAATAATTTTTTTGCTTTATATTGTTTTCATTTATTTTTTCTCAATATTTTTTAACTGTCTTCATCTATTTTTTTTCTCAATGTTTTTTTTGCTCAATATTTTTTTCTACTGCCTTCATTTTTTTCTCAATATTTTTTTATTCAACACTTTTTTTCTACTGTTTTCATTTTTTTCTCAACATTTTTATGTTAAACATTTTTTTCTATTTTTATAGTACTATATTTATCTTTTTTTTTCTAATGTTTTCATTTTTTTTTCTCAACTTTTTTTTTCTCAAAGTTTTTTTTATTTTTTTTTAAGGTATTGTCTTCATTTTTTTCTCAATGTTTTCTTTTTTTTTTTTGCTATATTTTTTTCTCTTAAGACTAGTTTTTTTTTTTCTCAAATGAATAATTATGAACTAAACATCTTCAATTGTTGTTAAACCAAGCAATAAATATCTTCAACATTTGTAACAACAATAAATAAACAAAATTTTCTCCTTTTATATTTTTAAAGAATAAGGATTTTATTTTTTTTACTTTAATTTATTTATTAAAATATCTAACAATTTCTTTTTTTTAAAAAAAAATTATTTGATACTTATTGTTCATCAATATGTAACAAGTTTACAATTCTTATGATGTATTTGTAACATCAACAAAAAAAAAGTGGAAAAAAATAAAAAAAATCAACAAACCGAAAAAAAAAACAACTGAAACAACAAATCAACAAAAATTTATGTTGTTGATTGTTGTTGATTTTTGTTAATTGTCAGTTGTTGATTGTTGTTTATTTTTGTGATTTTTCATTATTTTTAAATTATTTTTTCATTATTAATGACAAAATTAAGGCCATAAATAAATTTTTTACTTTTATTAGTATTAATAATAAAAATAATTATTTTTTTATATATCTCATAATTTTTATTGTTATTTTTTTATTTTTAACAAAAATCAACAAATATAAACAAAGGAAAACAACAAAAACAATTGAAAAGCAACAACTGAAATAAAAAAATCAACAAAAGCAACAAAAAATTGCAGTTGTTGATTTTTGTTTATTTGTGTTAATTTTTGTTGCTGTTTGTTGTTTTTTCAATTTTTTCATCATTAATAATAAAATTAAGACCATAAATATAATTTTTACTTTTATTTAAAAACAACAACTGAAACAATAAAACAACAAAAATCAACAACAATCAACAAAATTTTATGTTGTTGATTTTTTAAATTATTTTTTTAATATTAATGACAAAATTAAGGCCATAAATAAATTTTTTACTTTTACTAGTATTAATGATAAAAATAATATTTTTTTTATATATCTCATAATTTTTATTGTTATTTTTTTAAAAAACAAATCAACAAATATAAACAAAGGTAAACAACAAAAATAATTGAAAAGCAACAACTAAAATAACAAAATCAACAAAAAATTGCAGTTGTTGATTTTTGTTGTTGTTTGTTATTTTTTCAATTTTTCATCATTAATAATAAAATTAAGACCATAAATATAATGTTTACTTTTACTAGTATCAATAATAAAAATAATAATTTATTTGATATATTTCATAATTTTTTGCTATTTTTACTGAAAAAATAATTATTGAATACTATGGGTAATTTTCACTTTAATTAGTTTAATTTCTAAATTCTAAATAATTATAAAAAAAATAATTATTGAAGACTATGGGTAATTTTTTGTTTCATTAGCTTAATTTTTATATTCTTAATAATATTAAGTTTCAAAATTAAAAAAATTTTTATTTAGAATATAAAATTAAATTATTTAAAATATAAAATTTTTCTTAGAAACATTAGTTATTTTGCGTGGTGAGTATCATAACTTGTCAGTGGTGAGTGGATCCAAGTGAGTGCGAAGAAAAATCTTACTTAAATTGGCCTACACAAGTACACATTAGCACACAAGAGCAAAAAATTTAAAGGATACGGCAATCGCCGAAGTTAACACAAGTTTTTCAGAAATGTACCACTTTTGGGTACAAAAGTGAAAACTGAAAAAACAAAATTGAAGGAAACAAAAAGCCTATGCCACTAACGAAATTAAAGTGGTCAAAGGATATATGAGGTGAAATTTCCTCAAATGTGAAGGGGTGGAAGATGAAGAACAAAATGGATTTAGTGAAGTGGGTAAGTAGAAGTCAAAAGTGAAAGGAATCAGTTAAGCTACTTAGGCCTTAGAGATAAGTACGGTGAGCACTCACCTAAGTAGAGCAAATTTCAAAAATTTTCTTTATCTTAACCCTTCATCACATGAAGAATTCCATTCCCAAGATTCATTTTGCAATATAACACACAACTAAACATACATCACATGTATAAACTACACTTAGGAAATCAAGTTGCGAAATCACTTACCAATTTCCAAGTGTTTGATTTGGACCACAATAATCTACTACAATGGATTACCTTCTTGAATCAATGCCAAGCCACCCAAGTGTATGGCCTCTAGCTTGAAACACCGAAGCTCTCCAATCACCTCCTTGCATTCAATCAAGTGTGGCAAGCATCCCTCTTATGACCCAAGAAGCTTGAACTAACTTGATCCTACTAACAAGAACTAAGAGTTTGCTTTTGTATATGTTTGGTTTCCTTTTGGTATGTTACTTGTCTCTACACAATCCACTAACACTTAATGGATATCTCAAAACTCTTGTGTGTAACCTTACTAACTCTTAATAAGGTTATATATATATGTAGAGAATTAGGGTTTTATTAGATATATACATATGAAATATCTCTTACACCTTAATCATTAGGTAGCCACCATGCATGCTACCTAACAACATAGTTAAGAGTGTATATGTAAATATCTAATATTTGTAGAGAATATATGTATATACATTAAACACATCACATGTATTTAAACCACATATATTTTCTCTACAAATCCCACTAACCCTTCTTGCCCCTAAAGTCAACTAAACACATATGATATAAATATCTCCTTTGTATATCTAAATGACTTAAATTGATAAATGGACTTGGGCTTGGTAATTGGGCCAACTCTTGGACCAATATTTGGGCCAAGCCCAACCATAAATCAAATGGGCATAGTTATGAACATGGGCTTTTTGGTTGGGCTAACATTTGGCTTAAGCCCATTCCACCAAACTAATGGGCCTTCGTCTGATAGGCCTTGAAGTTGGGCCAACTTTTGGCTCAAGCCCATTCCATCAAACTAATGGGCCTTGTCAATGGGCCTTAGATTAATCTTTGGGCCAAAACTCTTTTGGACCTAGGCCCATACACTTTGGGCCATTAATCTAATTCTTTAAGGAAACCATATATATATTCTTTATTTAATACTTTAATTAATATCTTATATTAATCAAGTATTTAATAATTAAACTCTTGGTGGAATTAGATTTCATGATATGCTAGAATCATTGCTCAAAGCATAAATCCAATTCCATTAATCTTAATTAATTGATTAAACTCTTTAATCAATAATTAGATTAATATAAAAGGTGATTTGGAAAAACTCTTTTAGGTGTGACTTACTAGGTTCATGTTTAATTGGTAATGAGAATATAATATCAACTCTTGATATTATTTGAAACTCTTTCAATTCTAAATGTGAAAATCCAAATTATACACATTTAGTTCTCATAAGTTGTGAGTGACCCCTAGCATCGATATCACAACTACCTAATTAGAAATGAATGCATATATTGATTCATACGAACCCTTATGGTCATAATTACCGTGCACTAAAATCCTTTCATCTGAAGATCCCGACATAGCCTAGAGTCAAGGATTGATCAAACTCTAATAGTCGTATCGTATGACCTCATCTCAAGTTATTCTTAATAAAACATAACAAATACTAGAAACAATTTCTAGCACTGAAACTCTTTCAGACTGTGTTATGTTTGTCCTGGCCAGGAACTTATTCATCAAGAACAAACTTAGATAGCATAGGATCTATCCTGGTTCACTCCGGGCAATGAATTCCATCTTGGTTAAACACTTATCCCTACATTCAACTGACTAGAGCTACCACACGCTATATACCCATGTGTGAATGACACAAGTATGTAAGCGGTAACAAACTCTAACCACTCAAATGTGGATGACCGTGTCACCTCAGGTCAAAGGACTATATGCACCATTATGACCTAGATTGTGATCATTGATTATAAGTGAATATCCTTGCGATCACAAATCTAACGTCACTATTCGATCCACCCATCACATGAGTATCCACATGTCTATTCTGATATCTCATATCAAGCAGCATGAGACTCACTACCTCCCACTATTAGCATCATATACTAATCAAGGAAAATAGACAGAGGTGATAGTGTAATTAATATTACCCAAATATTAATTAATCAGCTATAAACAATTTATAGCATATGTACTAAATAAATTTGTCATTCATATTATCAACTCTTGATAATAAATTTATTTAACATAATGCTAAATGATAAATACTCAAATAAACAAACTCTTTATTTAAATGAATATTTTATTACCATAGGGATAATTTACAATGTCATTATACATTACAAAATGGCACTAGGGCACATCTATACTAACAATTACTCCCCCATAAAATAAGCCTAAAATTAAAATTGCAAAAATCATTAAGTAAGTCCATTTTGCATGTTTGAGCAACAAGTCATCAATAAATGAAAATCATAAGTAAAACACTATCATGATCATAGAAATCATAGTTCAACTTTCAAGCATCAACTAAAATATATCCAAAGAAAATATATTCATCAACCAATAATTTTCATTATCCATCCAAAACATGTACAAAAATAGTTCTAAAAAATAATGCTTCCCTTTTGCAATAACCACAATAAACATATTCAATATCCAAAAATCTAACCACAAACTAAAATATCCAAAAATAAACCTTTCTCCCCCTTGTTCAAAGTAGACGTTTCTCTCCAAACTCAATTCACAATATCCAAAAATAAATATAAACATTTTACATTTTCTCCCCCTTTGTTACTATCAAAAATAACAAGAGAAAGAGTGGAGACAAAAGGTGTAAATCACAGCAAATGTGCCCCAAATAGTGAAAGTCCACAACCATATCAAGTTCTAAAAACTTATAACATGAATATCCAAAAGGATATCTATGCCAAATCAAATACAATATGACTAATAATTTGCTTCACATACGCAATATCCATAACCAACAATTTTTCATAAAATTAGCATCCATATCTAATAACAATTCACAACCAAATTATTAACCAACAATTTCAAAAAATCATAGAATATTATCAACCAATAATTCTAAAATATACTACTTGCAATTTAACCAAAAGATTTCCATAAATACCAAATATCCATATCACTGTCACAAAATGACCAAACAACTAAACTTAACTAATCCTTTTCTCCTCCTTTGGTACTATCAAAAACAATTAGGCAAGGGGGGAAAGCACTTATCCAAGGCCACAGCAAATCAAAAACATAAAAAAATATGTCCCAAGCATTTAAAATGATGCAACCATATCAAGTTCTATAAAGACTTGAAAACCAAAAAAAAAAAAAAACCACAAGAGTCATGAAATGAGATGCAAAATGCAAGGCTAGTGATATTCATGAGGAGCGGGAAGATTTGTCATCTTCTTCAGGGGCTTAAATTCTGGTGCACTTCTTGGTGGTTGAAGGAGCTTCACTTTCGGCCAATTTTTGAAACTCTATGGAATCACTGTCATGCCAAATGGTTTTACCTTCCTTGTCCACCTCTCTTTAATGAATAGCACCATTTACCACAAATTTTTGAATTGTAAAATTTTTGGCCAAACTGATCAACTGTGAGAGTTTTCTCTTCATCATATAGCTTAAAGGACAATGTGTGGTTCTGTTTAAGTTTAAGTGTGGACAAAAACTCTAAAGTGGGAATGGGAGAGGTCTCTTCATAAACTTCCACACATTCCCTTAATTTCATTTTATCCAGCAACTCAATCATCTTCTCTTCATACCGAAATTCTCTTACACAATCCTTATAAAAAATGCAAGTTGAACAAATCAGATTTTAGAATTGTGTACCTTTCTTTTGGTGCCTTTGCTTCGAGCGAGGATAGCAATGGATCATGTGGGCCCCTTTTGCGTATAATTTTCAATTGTGTTCCCTTCTTTGTCTGTTCTTGAGTGGTTGCTATGGTGACAGGCGGATTCAAGAAAAGGATGTTTTAACTATTTTAGATTCCCACTAAAGATGACAAGATTATGAGAGATGATGATGATGATAATGATATGGGATTGGGTTGAAACGAAAAGGAAGAAGGAATCTTGAAAAAAAAAATAGGTTAAAGGTAGAAAGGGGAAAGTGGTGTGCGGCTCTATGAGGAAGAATGAGAAAAGACTAGGTTAAAGAAAAAATGCCTTAAATATCCTAGCATTAACCCTAGTTGCATCATAGGCAGTGAATGGGGTGTCATGATCATGACAAAACTTTTTACAACACAATTAAAACAAATTTTATCATAACGATGACACAAAGAGTTATGATTATGACTAAGCAGTCATGACTAAGCTGTCATAACCAAATTAATTCATGATAAAGTCAATGACAGTGTTCAAGAAACTCTTTGTTTAAAACAAAATCAAACATTTTAAGAGCTGATTGTAAGTGAATTATAATCAGTGATTGGTTTTCATAATCATAGAAATTGACTTATCAAAAATAATTTTAAACAAAAATATGAATTTATTTGAGCAAAAAAAGAACCTTCACTGCCAATAACAACAGAATAATGATCATGATTTAAAATCAGAATTTTCAAAAATTTGATCTTTGAACTTGGGTTGAGCCTCTTCAAACACATTAGGGACTAATTCAACATTGCACCATAATCAATCAAAATCCAAGAACATCAAATTAATCACTCAAGGTTCAATCCATTGATTATAATGACAAAAAAAAAACACATATCACAATGAATTACCATCCAACATTTTGAGATGACTCAATTGGAAGGGAAATAGCTTAATCATTCTCCATTGCTCCTTGTTGTTGATTTAGCTTTTCAAGAATACTCATTTAACAAGCTCTACACACTTTGTCCTTTTGGAATTTCACTTTGGGTAGGCCAATGACATTATCACCTTTGCTTAAATCTTCAATGAGGTCTATGCTAGCATGACCAAGTCTCCTATGCCACATCTAAGTGTTATCCTTAGTAGCAACAAAACACTCAACACCTTGGTTAGTCAAAGAGGATAGATCAATAGTATAAAATTGTTGAGTCTTTCACCATTAAAAATGACTTTGTTCTCTTCCACATGAGTTACAAAGCATTCTTTGATTCAAAAATCACTCCATTACCTTTATCACATAATTGACTAACACTTAGTGAGTTGTGCTTTAAGCCATTAACCAAAAGAACATCTTCAATATAAGTAGAGTATTTCTTACCAACTTAACCAATGCCAGTGATCTTACCCTTGGCATTTTCACCAAATGTAACTTTGCCTTCCTTCTTCATCTCCAAATGAGAGAAGAGGTTGGCCTTCCCGGTCATGTGCCTTGAACATCCACTATTTAAACACCACTTCTCTTTGCATATTGTGGATTACAAGCACACCTACAAGAAAATGCTTCATCGCACTTTAGGCACCCAAATGTATTTGGGTCCTTGGGGGTTAGCATTGAAGGATTCATCATTTGAGTAGCCCAAATAAGTCCTTCTAATTTAACATCTAAAATTTTTATGTCCCATCACACCACAATAATGATATATAACATTTAGTGCATGCCCTTTCCTTTTAAAATTATGAAAACCATGAGAATGAGCATGGTTGAATTTCCTAGGCTTAAGTCCACTTGAGCTCTTAGCTCTAGATTTGTTAGTCTTTTACCATTAGACTTTTTAGGTCTATTGGTTTTAAGACTAGATTTTTGGTAAACCTTAGTAATTCGAATACTTAGGCTTACAACCTTTGATGAACTAGCATGAGCATTTTCAAAACCAATACCACTTTTACATTTCAAAGTAGTGGAAGTCATGGAGATCGTACCATTAAGAATTTCTTTTCCTTTGTTAAATCTTGAGATGGACTTCTTGAGATTATCATTTTCATTTTATAAAAACACATTTTGTTCAATAAGCTTTGCACTTTCATTAGTAATCTTAGTTTTCTTAGAATTATTTTCATTCAATGAATTGGTTAACTCTTCATTAGAAAGCCTTGATTTCTCAAGTTCTTCTTCTAGAGTTTTTACCATTTCTTTGAGTGAATTAGTTCTAGACAAGTATTTATCACATTTATGCATTAATTTTTCATAAGCAAGTAATATCTCATCATTGGATTCAAAGTTTAGAGTTACCTCATCACTTGAAGATTCCTCCAAAGCCATCAAGCAAAGATTTGCAACTTCTCCATCAGTTTCATCATCACTAGACTCAGTGGAATCATCCCAAGTTGCTTTAAGTGCTTGCTTCTTTTCCTTCTTATACTTCCTATCTTTCTTGAAGGATTTCTTTAACTTTGGGCATTCGGATTTAATATGACCCAATTTATTGCATTCATAGTATATCATTTTATCCTTCTTGTTTGAGTCTTGCTTCTTGAATCCTCTTCTCTTCTTCATGATGAGATCTCTTACCTTTCTTAAAATTATAGCATACTCATTTTCATTTTCACTTGAGTCACTATCACTAGTGTCTCTACTTGCCTTGAGAGCAATGCTTTTATCATTCTTGGCCATCTCTTCCTCTACCACTTAATTCATTTTGATTTCATGGGTGAGAAGGTTCCCAAGAAGTTCATCCGTAGTTAGAATAGAAAGATCATTTGCTTCTTCAATTGAGGCCATCTTAGCTTCCCAAACCTTTTGAGGCAAACTCACAAGAATTTTGTTGTTGACATTCTCATTTGAAAATTTCTTGCCAAGTTTCCTCATAGAGTTGATGAGAACGATAAGCCTACTATATATATCACTAATTTTCTCATACGGCTTCATCTTAAACTATTCACACTCTCTTCCAAGCATTTGCAATTTCTTATTCTTGACTTGACTAGTGCCTTCATGCTTGGTCTTTAAGCATTCCCAAATTTCTTTGGCTAACATTAAATGCTCTATTCCATTATATTCTTCCCTACTCAAGCCACAATAGAGAATGGTAATTGCTTTCCTATTTCTCAAGTTGGCTTTAAATTACCCATCACTCCATTCCTTTCTAAGAATGATTACCTCATTGCCTTCATTGTCTTTCTTTATTGAAGGAATCCAACCTTTTTCAATAATATCCTATAAGTTGACTCCTTCACTATCTAAGAACATCTCCATTTTATTTCTCTAGTATGCATAATCGGTACCATCAAAAAATGGAGGTCTTATGTAGCTAGGACCATAAACATCAGGGGCGGCAACAACTTGACTTATGGAGGCCATGATCTTTTCTCCAAGATGGTTAAATCTTTAAAAATGTAGACCAAAGCTTTGATACCAAATGTAATTCCACAAGTTCCAAGAGGGGGGGTGAATTGGCATTTTGAGCTAGATAGGGAATTTTTAATCTTTAACAAAAAGCAAGCTAAAAACAAAGTTAAAGCACAATAGAATAAAGAAGAAGAGCAAGAAAACACAAGGAATTTATAGAGGTTAGGCCCTCAAAGCCTACATCCTCTCCTCAACCACTTGTTGAGAGTTTCAATCCACTAACAATTTACTTCAAGGTGTAGATTAAACCCTTACAAGCTTAAAACTAAGCTACCCAAGTGTTTTCCGAAGGCTCGCACTCAAATCCAAGTGTTTTCTCAAGGCTCACACTCAAACCCAAGTGCTAAGAACAATCCTCTTAGCTTACAAGTTTTTTCCTAAGGCTAACACTCAAACCCAAGTGTTTTTCAAAGGCTCACACTCAAACTCACATGATAAGAACAATTCTCTTAGCTTACAAGTGATTAAAAGCCTAACCCAACTCACTCAATCCCACTAATGAGCTATTGAATAATGGCTTTAAACACTCACCAACCCACACTCACGAACACTCTTGAGATAAATAAAAATTACAAGAATTAAAGATGAAGATTTGGGTGGTTGAAGATGAAGATTAAGAGTAAATACTCAAAGATAGCTCTAAATGTGTTTGCTCAACTTCATTCTCTTCCTCCAGCTGATTTCAGAGTACTATTTATACTCTCATAGAGAGAAAGAGCTGTTGGAGGTGCATTAAATGCAAATAGAGCCGTTTAAACCACCCAGAAAAAGGAGCTCTGCAACTTTTTCATGACTCATGAAAAATTGTCATTGGTCATGATAGTCGGGGCGCTAAAACAGAAATTCAAAATCGCGCGCTTTCATGATCATAACACTAGTGGTGACGTTGGTCATGAAACCTTTTACCACTTTTGGAGTTGGTTGTCATTGCTCATGAAAACTTTGACACCACTCATGACGGGTGTGTCGGGACTTACTTGCTCATGACGCTGGTGGTGACACTGGCCATGATAGGCTTCGGAAATTTTCAAAAAATTACAAATTGGAACTTCATAATTTTGCTCAAAAATTTTTTTCGGTGATTGGGATTTGCTTGTGACCATTAGTAATGAAGATTCCCATCATAGTTGACCATATTTGACTTTAGATTTTGATGAAAATTTTCGATCTTCGATTTTGTCCTTTGTTATAGTCATGATGCACTTATCACTGCTTGTGCCACACCTGATTGTTGCAAATTTTATTGAGCTGAATATAAACACTCAAATACACAAGCTAAATATAATTTTACTTAATTACTTGTGACCATCAAAAATGACTATATATATATATATATATATAACAGAATGAAAATTAGCTTTGTTCAATTAGCTTATCTCATAAGTTGTGCTTTGATTTCTTTTATTGTTTTTTACTTGTATTAACTTGTGAAAAATTATTGTTCATCGAGTTATATAGAAACAAGATCACAAAATAAATTTACAAGGACAATTGAACCAAGAAAAAAGCATTGATATTCATCTAAAAAGTATATGTGTAAAATAGTAAAATAAGTTTAAACAACAACAATACTATTTTTACTTAACAAAAAGCTATCACAAAGAAACTTTGTGTAATTTTGTCCATAAAAAAAACAAAATAGAACAAAATATCAATCCACTGATAGCAATTGATGCAATTCTTTTTGCTCTTGGACATTATTGAAGAACTCTAGTCCACACCATGAAGCATTTGTGCATATCTCTTAGAACTAGTAGAAGATCTAAGTGGATGAGTTAGGATGATATTTTCTCCCTTTCAATTTAGTGTTTCTTGGGGGTTCTTAGGGCATCGATTGTAAATTTTTGGCAGTTGATTGTTATGTTTGTAATCAAAAATTTGATAAGGTTTAATTTGAAAACATACTAAAATATTGGGGTTCTTTATATATATAAGCAAATTATATTTTCCCCATGAGATCATACCTAATTCACACAAACCCCCCAACCCCACCCCCCCCAATTTGAAAATCAAATTTTTTCATCCTTCAGTTTTTATTCCGTCAATATTTAAATCCTTTCGATAGGGTTCCAATGAATCTCTCATATTAAAAAACACTTAGTTCCCTTTATATTATAAAAACATACAGTTTACTCTCTCTATTTTACAAAAATGTACATCTTAATCCCTCTATTTTAATGAAATTAATTTTTTTATTTTTTATTTTTTATTTTTAAGAGTAACCATTTTTCCAACACTTACACATATTTCTATCAACACTTTATAGTTAAAAATCAAGTCATAATTTTAATGAATTCATTAATTTGATTAATTTCACTTTAAAAACCAAATTATTCAAATTTTCAACAATTGTAATTTTTAAAGTTATTAAAAAGAAAATTAATTAAACTAAGTGCAATAAGTTAATATAAAAAAATTGATAAAAGTTATTATTGAATTTTTTATTTAATATATTGATAGATGTATATAGGTGTTGAAAATCTAAGGGTAAATTACTAAACCACCCTTACTCAAATATATTAGTGCATCCCTCATTTTTTGGTAATACATTATGACATCCCTAAATTTTGATTCCGTTGTACTAACTCATCGCTCGATTAGTTTTGTTATTAATTCATGGAGTAAAGTATAATTTTCTAATAAAAAGTATTTCCTTTTGGTCCTTAAAGTCTTAAATTTTTAAATTTATACCATTTTTAACTATTTAGTTGTTGTATCACTTTTTTTTATTTTTTTTTTGACAAGTAAAAATAAAGTCACTTATTTTAATTTTAATATTTTAAATTAAAAATATGAATATATATTTTAAATAATTTTAAATTTTATTAAGATAAGAAAGAATGTAATAGTAGTATTACTTTTCATAATATTTTTTATTATACAAGTTTTTCTCTAAAAGTTATTTTTTAAAATAAACTATTGTGATGAAAAAGAATAGTATAATTTAAAAACTATGATAAAAATTTATTTTATAATTTTATTTTTAATTTAAACAAAAATTAGATTTATATTTTTGATAAACTATATTGATATGATTTTTCATAAATATTAATCTTTTTCATTCTAATTCACTCATAATCAAAATTTTGAACTAATGTGAATAAGTTTTTATAACATAAATTTTTGAGTAAACTTCTAAAATAATTTATGAAATTCAAAATTTTAGTAAGGGGTAAATTTTAGTGAATATTTGACATTTAGAAGAGTTCTAACGAAAAACGTTATATACAATATATAAATATAAAACTTATTTCAAATGAAAAATTATATAATAAATTTTTATCATAATATCTTAGCTAATCATAGTATCTTTATCCAAACAAAGGTATAGTTTTCATTGAAAATAAAATTTGTCTAATTTAAAATTTTTTTAGAACTAGTATTTTTACAAATATTTTATATATTAATATTTTTGTGTACACACATATATTTATACCTTTTTAATTTAAATATAAAAATGTTATTCTTTATAAAGATTTTATATTTTAAATAAGTGAGTGAAAAATTTTAAAAAGTGATATCGGAGATAAAAAGCAAAAAAATTAGTTGAATTTTAAAAATATAAAACTTTAAGGATCAAAACAAAATATTTTTTGTTAAAAAATTACATTTTAGTTTATAAATTAACAACAAAATTAACAGAGGGATGAGTTAGTATAACAAAAACAAAACTTAGAGATGTCATAATGTATTACCAAAAAAATGAGGGATGTACTAATATATTTGAGTAAACCTCAAGGGAGTTTTAGTAATTTACCCAAAATTTAATTGAAATTGAAATTTTAAATTTTAAATAATTAAAAATTTAATGGACTATATTGTTTTATAGTATTTAAATAGAGAGATTAAATTGTTTTATTTTCATATAGTACACGAACCTAAGTATTTTTTTTTTTTTTAATATAAGAGATTCACCAGAACCCTATCGGAAGGACTAAAGTGTTAATGGAATAAAAACTGAGGGATAAAAGAATTCAATTTTCAAATAAGAGGGAGAAAAGTGCAAATATATGTGTGTATGTTATGACCCGTATTTTTATTTATTAAATAAAAGGGGAATTGTTGAGTTTTAATTCTTATTTTAATGAACTAGTATTAAATTAAATTGTGGATTTAAATGAATTAATTATTATTTGATTATTTTATGAAATTATTATTTGTGTAATTTAATGAATTTTATTAAATGTATTAATAGTGTTAGTTTTAAAACATTATGTGAATTATTATTAAAATAAACTGTGGTGGAGATTGAAAGTGGAGTTTGGTAGGAGAATAATTATTTAATTATTATTATTTTATTTTTGTTGTGAAATTATTCTTTAATAATTATGTTTTATGTGTATGTATATTATATGTGTGAATA
>CATIWK010317520.1:0-11149 GCA_949634005.1 Mallotus japonicus | reverse complement strand
CATGAAGGAATCTAGCTAGTTATATATATCATGTTGCGACAATTTTTGTTGCGACAATCAGATTCTCCATGCATATCTATGCACAGTAGTGCCAGCAACCATTATTCTCTATCCCATATGCATACCTTTTTCAGAATTGCTCATCCTATGCATATCTACATTTCACTTCAAGTTTATCAATTATTCACTACACAATGCAATCTTGATATGACATGACAATGCAATCTTTATTCTGTTAACCACAATATTTGAGAGAGAGAGAGAGAAAAAAAAACTCTCAATTGACTTATGATCTTATCTTAATAGATTTATTTTGTCTTGTTGTTTTCATTTTTGTTAACTATCTTCGATGAATGAAAAAAAAAAAATTTGAGAATCACCATTTTAAATTTATTAAATTTTAACTAATTTAATTCCATTCAAACAAAAGTATATGAATAAAAAAATTCTTTTAACAATTAATTTAATACGATTACAAATTTTACTCCGCTTTACTTAGTATATTAAAAAATTAGACATAATCTCTATTCATATAATTTAAGAAGTATATAAAATATTAGTGAAATAATGGAAACCAAAATACTCTAGATAGGTTAATAAATATGTGATTGATCATGGGTTAATTATTTAGGGATGTACCAAACTTTCATCGTATTTTATTTTGGTCACTGAACTTTAATTTGTATCTTTTTTGGTTATTAAACTTCTATTTAATTTTAAAATGGTTACCTAAAAATCTTTCTAATTCATAAAAAATTTAAAATTATCAATTTAGTATGAACTTGAACTTTCTTTGCAAAAAAGTCCATAAGTTCAATAGAAAATAAATAAAATAGAGTTCTATTTGTATTTTTGTTTACTTCATGCCTTTTATTGTACAAGATCTTATTCAATATCTATGTTTATTTGATAAATCTAATACTAATAGTTTAAGAAATTTAAGACAAGAATTATTTGAAGTTGGTCAAGAAGAATTTAACATTAATTTAGAATATCATAATTATTATTTTGATTGTATTGAATACAATAGAAAGTTGTGTATTATAAAAATACTTATTATAATTTTAGATTATCTTCTAGATTTTGAATAAATTGTAAGAATAATGAAAAATCCAACCGAGAGTTCAAATTTCATTAATCCATCATTAATCTGACTTCATTCAACAATGTACAAAATGAAGTAAACCAACTGCTTGAGTAATTTAATGCTGAAGGAATACTTGGTGATTCACTAGAAGAAATACAATTCTTGGCCACTGAAGTAAGCAGGTTGGTGAATGAAAGACTAGATACTTTAGAAAAAGAAAAAGCTCTGAAAGCACCTGTGACTGAAAAAGAGATATAGAAATTAAGAAAAGAAAAAATTGTTTCCTATATTATTGACTCTGCCGTTAAGACATCAAACATAAACAATAGTAATCTAACTCAAGACCTTTAAAAATCCTTAGGTCTAGTAAATGAAACCGAAAGAATTAAAAAAATTCTAGATCTCATCTTTTTTTGATCCTTGAGTAACTCGATTCCACCTAGTAGAAGTAGACTTACCCTTAGTGGTATCATGAAAAAAGGTAAAAAAAATAAATTTTTAAAATTCTTTGTAATTCTGGACTAAATTGGAAAAGATAAAGTTGAAGGATTAAAAATTTTGGATGGTACCCTTTTTGAAACAAAATCAAAGTTGAGTTATTAAAAGAAAGTAGATTAAAGTTTATTAACCAAACTGCAACAAGAGTATAGTTGAGTGATCTTGAAAATATTAACCCGATTGATCATATACAAAGTTTTTTTTTTAAGCTAATTAGAGTTAATTAACAATAGCTCAAATTTGCCAATGAAAGAGTAGTTAAGTGGTAATTTTTTTTCAAGAGCATCATAAAGTATAGAGTTTGAGTTCTACCGACATCAATTTAAAAAGAGAGAGCTATCACTATCATGCAGTTTATCAAATATTTAGGTCACATAACTTCCTATTAAAAAAGATAATAGCTCAAATTTGAAATTTTATAGCCCACATAACCTCTCTATTAGCGAAAAAACAATAGTTCAAATTCGAAATTTTATAGCTTAATTAGAGCGATATTTTATTATGCAAAACTTCATTATTGATAATGTGTTATGTGGAAAACAAATTAAGGGAATATAATTATCGAAAATTACTTTTGATCGGACAAGAGAAGAAGATGATGAGCCTCAATACACCAAAACGTTCAAATATGCACTTGAACATATTGGACGTCGATTTTAAATCTTTTTTAATATATATTTAATTGTTTGAAGAAATCTTTTAAAACTTTTTTAGATTATAATTTGTTTTATGCTTTAGTAGAGCATGTACAAATGCAATATAAATAACAAGTAATAATATTATAATAGAATTTTATTTTTAATATAATTTGTGAATGATATTAATTAACTGCTCTACACGTAAATAATAACTAAGTACTATTTTATTAAAGATGATTAAGATATATATATATATATATATTGCCATTATAATAGCGAGAGATGTAGAAAAATAAATTTCTGCAAGTGAGAAAATAAATATTATATAAAATTAATAATATAATATATTTTAAATTATATATATGTACATTGGCCCAATATTAGCCAGGAGTATAAAACGGCTGACGAAAACGAAAGGTAGTTTCATTCCGGTCAGCCGCGTACGTTGTCGGATGACGTGTCGTTCATTGGCATAGACTAGTCACGTGACTTTGGCTCCCACCTTGTCGGCCTGTCTCTTTATTAATCTTTTGGATTAGCAGTCTGTCTTAGTAATTAAATCTTTTACTATAGCTACTAATTAATTAACCCAACAACATGTTTATTAAAGTTTAAACCTTTCATAACCACAAGCATAATCACTAGCCTGCTACTTAAACAGTAGTATTAGCACTTAATTACATCTTCTTTATTTATACACTAATTTACCATACATTATTATGTCATTTTTTTATAGGATTGTTCTTATTGAAGCGATATTTTAAATTCGTGTTGTGACGTATGTAGAAATATTAAATTAGTTGCTGTGGCTCTTGTAGTTCTCTACAAGTCAAATTGAATCAATTAAAATTTAATAAATTTTGAATACCGGTAATTTAAATATGTATTTTTAATTTTTTGCTAATCAACAAGCTAGAGTATAAAATTTAACTTAATTTTCAGATTTATTAAAAAGCAGATGCATATTAATGTTTTTTTTTTTGAACAAAAGATGCATATTAATGTTGACATTTGGTTTATAGCTTTTTTTTTTCTTTAGAATATATATGACTTTTGACAATGAAGATTTTGTATGAGATGTTGTCGTGATATTGGAATTAGACACGACGAGCATATATAATAATGTTATCACCTTATATATCTCATTATTTGAAAACAAAATATTGTATGGAAAGAAAAAGAAAAAATCCAATTTTATGTTCATTTATTAGCTAGATACCCAGAAACTTATTTGTAATATTTTTATTGAAAAAGAATCTATATATATAAAAAAAAGAATTTTGTTAATTTTACAAATATTATACTCAATAATTAAATTCATAATATATATTATATTTTTATTCGTGAAATATTATTAATATATATATATTTAATGATTCAATATAATATACTGAATGTAAACAACAAAAATCTTGAACTATATGATAAAAGTGTAGCATTTTTCTATGCGCATAGATAAAATTTAATTTTTTTTTTAATTTTTCTATGCGCATAGATAAAATTTAATTTTATTCATGTATTTATTTTTTTAATTAAAAAAAGACAAGACCATCTATTTATGTTAGCTATAAATTAATTTAACATGTTTAAAATAAAAAATTCATTTATTTGTTAAACAATCAAGTGAACACTAGACCATTAGTGCCAAAAACAAATAGAAATTATCTAGATGGTCCCTTTATGAAATGCAAAATAAAAAAATGATGGTATTAATTAAGTAATGTACATTGTTTCTTTCTTAAATCATCCCTAACTTTTGTTTTTGTTGCAGCCCCACCTTCCACTGAGATTGCATCTCTTTAGGTGTCAACTTTGTAAAACAAGGTTTTGTGCTGTTTGTCCTGAAAATAGTAGACAGCACATAGGAAGAAAGTAAGGTATAGTATATAGAGAAGAATATATATGTATATTAGATTATGCTTTTGTCTGTAAAAAGACTCAACCATTAGTCTTTAACCTATGCTTTTATACTAAAGTTTTTAGACAGCTAATTAAGCTCAAAGTTAAAGCTTGGTTGTTTTCTTTAATTAATTCACACTTAGTTCATACTTATCATCATCTCTCTCTGGATTTGGGATTTTTTTTTTTTGGCTATTTAAGAATAAAGTATGTGAGAAGAAGGATACAGTACACATTTAATACTCACCCTTAATTAATTAATTGCCCTCAATAGGGTCTGACTTTTGTAAAAGATATAAAATACATTTTCTTTTGTTAAAAAAAACAGGAATTCTTTGAATTTCCTTGCAGGAATGATGATGTTTCTTAGTAAATTAATTTTACCTCTACTTGGCATCATTAATCTAGCTTCTTTTGTGTGTAGGGGTGTAAACGAGTCGAGCTGCTCGCGAGCAGTTTGGTATTCGGCTCGATAAAAGTTCGTTCGAACTCGTATATTGAAAATCGTTTAATAAACGAGACGAGTTCAAACTATATAAAACTCGAAATCTATATAAAACTCGACTCGTGAAACTCACGAACAAACTCGAATAGAAACTCGTGAATCAGCTTGTAATTTTAATGTTTAATAATTTGATTTTAGACATATAATATATAAATTTGTATTGTTAAAAATATTTAAAAATATATTATTAGAATAAAATCATTATTTTTTAAATATATTGTAATTTATTTAATAAATAATTTATTTTTAATTTTTTAATATATAATTTTAATTTATAGTTTATATTTTTTAAAATTTCTTTAGATTCGTTTAAGCTTGCGAACAGCTTGTGAACAATAAGTGAAATAGCGAGTTCGGCTCGATTATAAAAGAACCAAACTTAAGCTAGCCAAAACTCAGCTCAATTACACCCTACTTGTGTGTGTGTATATATATATACATACTAAAAAGAAATGAAAAAAAATGTTCAAAAACTGATAGTCTCAGCCTCAGGGTTAGTACAAGTTACTAAAAATCTTTTTCCTTTTATTGATTTGTTAGTTTAAGTAAAAAGAAATTTAAATTTTCTTTCGAGTTTTATATATTAAAAAATGTACTAAAAGAGCTATGAATATTTATTTTTTTCCTATAATTTTAGTTTAAACATTGTAATGGATTTTAAAATTGTTGGAAAACCATTTTAATTTTAATTGATAGGTAAAAGGAAAAAAAAAAAAAGAAGAATAAGGAAGCATCATATTTCTCAGTTCAATGATGGAAATTCTGCAATTCCAAACTGCTAATAAAATGAAAGATGAAAAAAAAAAAAAAAAACCTGTGATGCGCATGAAGTAGTAGCTAGTATTCATCACTACTACATTATTCAATTCTCAAATTCTACAAAAGTCAAATGGAATACTATCAATGACATTTTATTAAAAGACCATCCAAACCAACAACTGTGAAGTATTTATTTTTATTTAAACCATATTTAAGATTTAAATCATAATATATATAGTCGTGTTAAATTAGTTATTAAAAAATATTTATTATTTTTATAATTTTTTTTAATTCAATAAAATTAGTTAAAATGTAATGAATTCTTAATAGCTATAGTTTAGAAAAAAAATCATCAAATAAAAGAATGTAAATGAAAAAATGGTATTGGATAATTTCTTTTAAAAATAGTACAAGATATAAAATTTAAATTTATTATTATTAATTTAATAATAATAAATTTATAGAAAGAGGCTTTCATTTTGGTAGCCTTTCTCAAAATGGCATAATAAATTACTAGAGAAGAAAAAAATATGCTTCCATGTTTCAAGAAAGCATGTTTACAACATTGTTAACAACAACTTGAAGCCTAAGCAATTAATACTCATATACATATATTTTCTCTTCTTTTTTTTTTTTTAAAGATTATATTACCTTTGTTATTAAATTCTGCTGCAACAACAGAAGAAAATCAGATTCTAAAGAGACATGATGATCATGTCAAGAAAAATTTGACAGTGGTGTGTGTTGTTGTTGTGGACCTGTTAGCAAAGAGTGCTTAGCGCACTACTAGACATATGGGTCCCATCATCATCACTCTCTCCACCACCTAATCTCCCTCCTTTTCTTTTTCCTCCTTCTTCTCCTCCTCCTTCTGTCCTATGCTAATGCTATACACACTTTTCTCCTCCTTCAATACATCTGCAACCTGAGCGCACATACAGCATACATTTCTTTAAACCCTTTTTCTTGTTTCTTGTGAACACCCAATTGTCTCTCTCTCTTTTGTTTATTGTTCTTTTGAGTACTATGGAAGTTGGTCTTGCTTTACTTGGTGTTGGTGGTGGTGGTGGTTCTTCTGGGGTTTCAACAAATGAGTCTTCTGTGTCAAAAGTGGAAGTGGTGGTGGATGCTGAGGCTACCTCATATCCTCTTGAGGCTGAGCTGGAGTTGGGTTTAGGGCTGAGTATTGGTGGTGGTGGTGGAGTTAAGGGTAAGGTAAATGCATGGGGTGAGTGTGGAAGAATCTTGACTGCTAAAGATTTTCCTTCTGTTGCATCTCAGCCAATAAAAGGAAACAATAGTAGTGGTAGTAATGGTAATAATAATAAAAATAACAGTAATGTTACAGCTGCTGCTTGTGTTGTTGGTGCCGTTTCTGGAACTAAAAGAGCTGCTGATTCTGTTTCACATGAGGGTGGATCACCTACTGCTGCCAGGTTAGTTGACAGAACCTCTTTTTCTTTTTCTCTCCCTTTTAATTTCTTGTTAATGTGTTTACTTGCTCGGTTTGACAAGAAAAGTTACGAGAAAGATGAGAAAAAGAAAAAGAATGTTCTTTTCAGGTGTTCAGGTGTTTATGTGTGTATGTTGGTTGTAATTTTCTGTATCAGGACTAGTAGCCTCAACTCCTGTGCTATTCTTCTTCTGTTTGATTACATATGTCTCTGTGGGTGCATGAATTTGGCTAAAAATGATCGTAACTTCTACTAGATCCTTTGTTCAGTTAAGTCTTTGTTTTGGTATCTTAATTCTCAGATAAAAGTTCGATTCTTTATCCTCATATAGATATATTTGCAATTAGTATGTGATTTTTCAGAGAATTTTCGTAAATTAATGATGTCAAATTAGACTTTGCTCCTTTGTTCACAACGGTCTTTTCTTAGAGGTCTAAATTGGTGTTTGTGTTTGTTCAATATGTACATGCTAACTATCAGGTTTTATGTATGTTTAATCTTTACTGTTCTTCATGGTGAAATTGTTTCTTATGGTAAGTTGCTTTATTTAAGCTGTCAGGCTGTGGGGTGGCCACCTATAAGGACTTACAGGATTAACAGCTTGATGAACCAAGCTAAGGCTTCAAGATCTGAAGAAGATAAGTCAGGGATCGAAAAAGATAAATCGAACGATGCTTCAAAAAAGAAGATTTGCAATGGTAACAAGACTAATGCTACCAGCAATGAGAAAGGGCATCTTGGTTTTGTCAAGGTGAATATGGATGGACTTCAAATTGGAAGGAAAGTGGATCTGAATGCTCATGCTTCCTATGAGACACTTGCACAAACATTAGAGGACATGTTCTTCAGGTCCACCACATCCATTAGTTCAATTGGTTAGTTTCTCTTCTTCCTCAATTGCAACGACAGAACAATGAAATGTGATTTCTTTAAGTCAGTTCGAATTACCTATTTTAGTAGTGTTCAGTATGTAGTTTATCGGGTTTGGCTTGAATTTTTGTACTTAACTACATTCTACTTGTGTCTGTTCAATCAGGTGGTGAGAAGCAACAAGTGACAAAGCCTTCGAAGCTTTTGGATGGATCCTCTGAATTTGTTCTCACCTATGAAGATAAAGAGGGAGATTGGATGCTTGTCGGAGATGTTCCATGGGGGTATGATGATGTTTTCCTTATTTCAAAATTGTGCTTCACAGTTTAATCAAAAGAAAATTAAAAGGGTGTGATGGGTTGATTAATTGAGATAATGTGATTGGGGTTGACAAAGATAAAATCAAGTTAATCATTTAATGTTAATGGTTAAGGACCCTTACCTCTGCTGCTAAATCTGTTGTCTTACAAGAGATCATAACATTTACGAATAATCTTCATCATGCTCTCCTGCCTATGGAAGAAATTGCTTAGTCCAATCCTTTGTTTCTAACACTTACAATTTACTTTTCGATTTTGTAGGATGTTCCTTACGTCTGTGAAAAGGCTCCGGATCATGAGAACCTCAGAAGCTAATGGACTTGGTATGTAAATTTTCAAGCTACAATGAAGACCGTATATACAGTTTGCTTCTCCTGAATTTCTAAGACTAATAACTTAACATTCAATTGCAGCCCCAAGATTCCAAGAAAGGAATGGAAGACAAAGAAGCAAGCCCATTTAGGACATCACTTCTGTCCTATCAATTTAAACTTCAAAAAAGATGAAACTCACAGTTTGAAACGAAGACAAAAACTAGAAAAACTCGACGAGTCGGAAAGTTCTGTTAAGATTGCATTTTCACCGGATTTTAGTGTTTTTTTTTCTTTTGTCGCCAGACCAATTATCTGGTTCTTGCGGTTTTCTTTATTTTTGTAGGCAATATTCATTCTAGTTTCTTTTTTTTTTTCTGTCATATATAGTGCTGCCATACAGGGTTTTGTGCACTTGACTGCTGCTTTCTCATACTGTAAATATGGGAGTACTTGATATTTAGAGTGGAGCTTGGCTGCAATCTAGTGAACTCAGTTCAAATTTGTGTTATTTTGATGTTTGAAGTTGCTTTATGGTGTTGATTGCCCATATAATATTTCATTATATTTTCTTGGAATCAAGCGACATAGCTTGGCACAATTGGGTCTATTACCTTCCATGGCTGAACAAACCTTTTCTAGCTATAATTCTAAACCTTGCACTTACTGAATGAGTAAAACCAGCAGCACCATGACTTGTATTGCGAAACAGTTTAGTCGAAAGCTCAGATGTCCTTGTAATGCATGCTTTCGGAAGTAATAAGAACACATGAGTGAAAGTGAGCATCCATGTTGATCAAATGTGTAATTATGGAGAGCAATGAGTATGTTCACCACTTGTGTAATAGTGTTGCATCCATTTTAAGCTATAGTGCTGTGTAGCCAAATGCTGTACAAGTGCTGTTTTTACATAATTGGACTAAAGTTATGGGTGTAAATGTCCCTGCATGAGTTATTTTCTGATTGTTTAGTGATTGATCCTTGGAATAGCCACACACCAATAAAAGAAGAGGTTGAGGAGGCACTAAAAATTTGTCGTATTTTCATATGGGAAAATGATTTAGAAAGCTATAATTACTGAAAGCATGTGTTTTTTCATGTATAAACTAACTAATGGCTTAATACAGTTACCTTTCAACTTATAAATTAATCATTTTAACATCTTAACTTGTTAAAAATATTATTTATAGACATTTTCATTTAGTTTGAGTGTCTAAATTGTTTCATTTCAATTTATAAAATAACGGTTGGATAAATCGTATCCTTAGCAATTAAGTTCAAGTGTTTAAATAATTATTTTATAAGTGTCTAAATTGTTTCATTTCAACTCAAAAACTAACCAAAAAAAAAATTCTTATCTACAACTGAAGTATGGCTCACTCATACACCAAATCAATAAATAAAAGATATTTAAGAAAATAGACTTTATTTTATTCCTCTAATATTTTCCTCAATATTAATTAATATTTATTTTCTCAAACTAAAAATAGGAAATTGTAAATGTATTATGCCATAAACTAATATTTTCATATATAAACTAACTCAAGTGATATGCCTTTTTAGTCAGGTAGAATTTCGAGTGCAAATTTTAATAAGAGAGATCGATTTATAAAAAAATTGAGGAAACCTTAACAACTACCAATTTCATTCATAAATGAAAAGAGTCCATAACAGCTTCTGAATCAAAGAGCTAGAAAATAAAAACTCTTATTTTTTGGAAATAAATAAAAACTCTTATTTTTTTTTAAAGGCAAATAAAAACTCTTATTATTATTATTTTTTTACCAAATAAAAACTCTTATTATTTTTTTTTTGACCAAAATAAAAACTCTTATTGATAACTAAAAATTTGCATATTTTAGCAAAACAAGCAATAAGATAGTAACATTTGGAGGGTTTGATTTAACACACTGAAAAGGGAAGAAGCCCATCACATCTGCAACCAACTTTTCATTTTGGTGCATATGTTCTTTCTTTTCAGTAAATTCTTATTCTTCTTATTATTTTGTTTTAAAATGAAAAAGAACTGGGTCCTAATGCTTAAACCAGTAAGTGTAATCTGGGAAAAAAGATACTGCCCTGAAAAATGAGACAGACTTGGTGGCCAAGATTATGCAATCATTTTGATTTTGACTAGAGAATACTCCATTTTGATTCATAGTGTGTGTGACCCATTTTTCTTTTTTATTTGATCTTTTCACAATTAATTGATTAAGGCACAACTGTATTCTACTATTAAAGAAAAATCCCATCAGTAAAAAGAGCTCATGTTTTAGTCACTTTAAAAACTTTCTTTCATCTGTTATGAAAATTTTCTTGCTGGTTTCCATATATTGCATTGTAAAGTAGTGAAAAGACCCCTTAATAGTTATGAAGAATGATAGCTTCTTTTATTTATTATTTGCTATTTATTTATTTATTTTTTGTTTTTTAACCTTTTTGCATCATGTGATGAAAATACTATAAACCATATTTCATTGAGAATATATTTGATCATATGATATAAAAAAGTATATACCCTTGTAATTTCTATATGAATCGAATCAAATTAGTTATAATTTAGTAGGTTCTGGATATCGGTGGTTTAAATAAAAAAATATTATATATGATATGCATAATTACTTTACATCAATTTTTTTTTTTTTTTGAAAAATTTTTAAATGTAAGCTCAAGAAAAACACAAATGATGAGCATTGGAACCTAACAGTATGTAGTGCATCTGCACCTGCATGTATTGATTCCTCTCATATCCTAGGAATAAGGCCATGAAGAGTACATGGAAAAGTGAGAATTATGTCTACTTGAGAG
>CATIWK010317486.1:0-27820 GCA_949634005.1 Mallotus japonicus | reverse complement strand
AAAAATTATTTTTGGAATCCTCATAACACATACATAAATCATTTCTAAAGGATCAAAATCAAATAAAATCATATTCATGCTTAAAATCACAAAAATATCAAAATAGTCAAAATATAAAATCATGAATTCGGAGTCGTTACTTGTAATAATTCTCGAAAATGATCACGGATTATCAAAGCCCAGAGGACAAGCTTCGAAGAGAGCCCAAGCTTGGCGGGAATGGTCGCCGAAATCCGAAGTTGGCTTCTCCTTCGTTCGGTCGATTTGCTTCATGCGATGGAGAAGACGCGCTACGGGCGGACGGAGCTGCTGCAGAGGGCGGAGGTTGGGTGGTGGTGGCTGTGATGGTTCGGGCAAGAAGAAGAAAATAGAAAAGAAAGAAAAAAAGAATAGGAGGAAGAAGAAGAAATAAGAGAGAGGGGGGGTATACTGCACGTTTTTTTTGAAACAAATTTACCTTTTTTTTTCTTTCAAAAAGCTAAAAAGCACAAAAAGACAAAAAAAACTAAATAATATAATAATAAAATTATCTCTACCCAATAATTCACCACAATGTATATATATATATATATATATATATATATAACACTTAATAATATAATAATTATTAAAAGTACACAAGGATATAAATAATGATTTTAAAGATAAAATACCACCTTCCCAATATTCTCCACCACATTATATATATATATATATATATACACACACACACACACACACACTTACAATATTTAAAGTGTATTAAAATACACTACCTTAACATAATTACTAAATATTAATATTAAAATCTTTTAAAATAATATTCAACACTAAATAATATATACATAATACAATAAAATTTAGCTTCAATTTCAATTTAATAATAAAGCCAAATAATAATAAAATAAATAATACACTAAAATTTAATTAAATTCACAAATAAATAAAATAATAAAATATTATTAACACTGCAAATCTCAATATCTAATTTTAAAATTTTATTTAATAAAATACGAGGCATTGCAATTTTAATTTGCATTCGTCTTAGAAGGATCAAGAAATGAGAAGAGCACACAGTTGTGTTGATTTATACTTTGTGTCCGAGGTTAAGCAAATAGTCTAGGGATTATTTTGTAATGACATTAATAAGTCATGATAAAGAATTCGTGCATTATCTTTTCTTCTTCTTCTTCTTCTTCTTCTTCTTCTTCTTTTTTGCCAAAATTCAAATTCTGCAGAAAAATTTATTTCTTTTTCTTGAACGTATATAGTATGATAATTTGGCTGAGCTCGAATGGCTATCGAATTTCATGGTGATTTTTTTACAGTGGTGGTGATTGTTTCAGTTAGCAATGGATTTACGATGTTGATTGTTTTTGGTGATAGCTACTCTTACAGCGGTGGTAGTAGTTTCAGTGGTAATGGTGGTGGAGAGCAATATTCTGACAACTTAAAACAAGTAAGCATTGTTGAATGAGTTTTAACATCATTATTTGTTGCCATTATTAAAGGGGCCAAAATCACAGAAAAAACATAATTTTGTGCTTAAACGGTCCAAAAAAATGTTAAGGGCATATGTGCTCCTCGGTATAAACATTAAGGGCGTAAATGCACCTTTTCCCTAATTTTTGTTAAAAATAAAAATATATTATGTGTTTGTTGAGAGATTCTACAATTATTTTATTTTTACTTTGTATTTATTATCATATAATAAAAATGTGTTTCATAATCTAATAATGATTATAAATAAAGTGAAACTTACTTTTGTTAAAAACAATGTAACAAAGTAAATATTGAGATATTTAAAATTTAATGTCATAAGTAAATTAAGTATATTTAATAGTCTTTATTATTTAGTCTTCATAGATAAATATTAAAAATTAAAAGGTCAGTATTCTAAAAAAGAATCAAAAGGTCAGTAATTTTTTTGATAAAGATAACTAAATAAATAGCACATTTTATGATTTTTTTGAAGAAAAATTAAAAAAGAATTAGAAAGAAATATATTAATGATGATGATGATAAATATTTACTTTATTTAGTCATTTCCGTTTATAGAGGCATGATGGTTGTGAGGTGAGTGCTACTACTAATAAAACGATACAAAAAGGATTTTGTGATTAAGATAGCCCCACCAGCAATATAGGTGAATCACTATCACCTCCCTAAATGATTTTTTTTTTTTTGTGTTTATGTGCGCTAAAATGTTATGCTATGATTTAAATTTTAATATGTTTTGATAATGTTTTGCTTTTCCTTTTTTTTTTGTTCATAAAAAATTTATTGATTATTCTCCTTTTGTGTGAGCAAGACTACATCTCCGCCAAAGTAGAATTGTTTCCATATTTTTAAAAAAGAAGCTCTAAAAAAACCCATTTTGTTGAATTCAATTTGAACTAACATATTTTTCCTTATATTTTTTCCTTTATTGCATTTTACTCCCTAATATTTTTCCTATTATTTCATTTTACCATTGCTTTGTGTTAAATCTTGCATCATATTTAAATAAATTGCTCTAGAATCAGTATTCTACTGCTGTAATTTTTATAGTTTTTCTTTCTGTTAAACTATACCAACAATTAAGCTTGTCTATGTAACATTTTATTTTAAAGAAAAAAAACCAGTAAACAATTTAGTCTCGTTTCAATGTCTTTGAAGCTATACGTACTTATAGTACATATAATGAGCAAAAAAAAAACCAAGAACTGATAAAAATAATAAAAATAATGAATTGGGAGAAAATACCAAAACCAAACCAGGAACAATTTTTGTTAAGGTGGACAGTTGGGGATGTAGGTAGGTGCACCTTTGGGTTGAAGACAACTAGCGATGGCAAGAACAAGTGCAAAACATAAGATTTAATTTGCGGGGGTTTAATGCAGAATAAATTGATGGTTTATATAAGTGTTGCGAAGAGTTTGGTGGGTGTAGTAAGGATTGATGCAAAGAGACACGCACGTGGAGATGAGGTTAAAGAATCAATTATTGTTTTTCTTTACATGTTTAATTTTATTGAACTTATTAAGTGATAGCAGTAGTGTGATTAACAAGAATTAAATTCTTAACACACAATGGCTAATAGTAATAGGTTGGCTCCTAGACTCCTTTTATTTAACTTATTAAGTAATTACCAATAGTGTGATTGACAACATGGATATATAGATCTAATAGGATTAAGGTAGCAGCAGCCAAAATAAAATTTGATCCAATATTTCTTTACTTGTTTTTATTCAATTTATTAGTTTCTTGAAATTAATTTATAGAATATTGTTATGATATAAGAATTTGATTTATCATCACGATTGGAGGCTAAAACTATAGCATTGCTTAATGCCATGAAAATTAATAGCATCCTCGTATGTAAAAGTGGTCTCATATTATATTTTCCAAGTTGCATACCATGCATATGACCTATACCCGGGGCTTTTTGCCAATTTATTGCAAAAATTTAAAATTTTTACCAATTTATGGTGCATTTCAAAAAAAAAAATTATCATTTTGTGATGAAATGAAAAAAAATTACCAATTTATGGTGATTTTTACTTAGGTGGCATGTGATATTGGAATGAAAAGTGTTTATTAACACTTTTAGAGCTTTGTTCTTCTAAGTTTTAATTTCATCTTTGCATGTGATTTTGTTTTTCCTCTACTTTGTATTGGCTTCATATGGATCAATCTTTGGTGATCTTTTTGGAATGACAATATGTCTTTGCCATTTTAAATAATATATGTTGTTATTTATATTGCTCCTTAAATAAATTAATAAAAAGAGAACAACTTTATAGTAACATGTTATTTTTCTATTCTTACTATTGGATATAAAAAAAAATCATTTAAAAAGATTTGTTCTACATTTAATTTTGTTTTGTTGCTTGCAAAATAGTATTGTTTCTATTTTTTGAATAACTTTAAAAATTATAGGCCAAACATCTGAGTTGTTTTTAATAAATAGTGTTAGATCATTTTCCACCATTTAGAAGGAAAAAATGATATTAAAAGCCAAGGCAAGTAGAAGAAGATAAAAGGGAAATCCATAAGGGTGGAAATAGATTTGACACTATTTATTAAAAACAACTCATATGTTTGAACCATAATTTTTAAAGTCATTCAAAAAACAGTAACAATACTATTTTACAAGCAATAAAACCGAATTAAATGTAGAACAAATATTTGTAAATAATATATATTTTTTTATATCCAATAGTAAGAATAGCAAAATAACATATTACTATAAAGCTATTCTCTTTTTATTAATTTATTTAAGGAGCAACATAAATAATAATATATATTGTTCAAAATGGCAAAGACATATTGCCATTCCAAAAAGATCACCAAAGATTGATTTATTCGAAGCAAATACAAAGTAGAGGAAAAACAAAATCACATGCAAAGATGAAATTCAAACTTAGAAGAACAAAACTCTAAAAGTGTTAATCATATATACATTTAATACCAACACAAAATAGGGAAATATTAGTAAGGAAACTATAAAGGATAGCAACTTAAAACAATGTAACATTTTAAATGCAAAAATATTAAAGAATGGGAACATTTAATGTATTCAATAACTAACCAGCTAATTGCAGAAAATAGAAAGGAAGACACAGATAGCTAATGACATTAATAGCAATTAACCCATATATTTATAGCTAAACATAAGGGTGGGAACCAATGAACAAATTTAGCATTAAATGCAACATTTCATACATCATTTAAAGTAAATCTAAAACAACATAAAATAAATTTTTTTACTTATTTTTACAAAAATAATGATTACAAACAATTAATATGGATAATGCAATATCTTTAAACAAAGGATATGATTATTTTTTTAATGGGAAAAAGATCATGTGGCAATTAATATGCCAGAACAACAACAACAAATAAAAAAATTAATATACCATATTTTCCTTGGAAACAAATATAGGCTAATGGGAAAGAATCTGAACATATGTCATAAAATATTCTTTTAAAATATTCTTTTTTATAGGTCTGACAAACTTGTAAAATACTGGGCATTAAATGCTCAATCTAAAGATCCACTAAAACTAATAAAACTAAATATCATTCTAACAATTAATGTCATAATTCTAAAACAACTACTATTTGTAGTTTATGTTGAATACTTTTTTCGAATACCATTAAAAGAGCTAAAGATTATTACAACAATTAATGAAAAACTCTTAAACAACCATAATTTCTTTAAAAAATAAACAAAACCAATTTTTTGAAATAACAAAAATTACAACAGTAGAATACTGATTCTAGTGAAATCTATTTAAATATGATGCAAGATTTAACACAAAAAGCTATGGTAAAATCAAACAAAGGGAAAAAATATTAGGGAGTAAAATGCAATAAAGGAAAAAAAATATATAGGAAAAAATATGTTAGTTCAAATTGAGTTCAACAAAATGGGTTTTTTTTAGAGCTTCTTTTTTAAAAATATGGAAACAATTCTACTTTGGCAGAGATATAGTCTTGCTCACACAAAAGGAGAATAATCAATAAATTATTCATGAACAAAAAAAAAAGGAAAAACAAAACATATTAAAATTTAAATCATAGCATAACATTTCAAGGTAGGGCACATAAATACAAAAAAAAAATACATTCAAGTCAATCAGCTAATGCAGAAGTTACTGCTTTTATTAAAAGAACAAAAAAACAACAAAAGAAAGAAGTATGGGATAATGGTGTTGGGATAGAGGCTAAAGGGAGGAAAAAACTTAACAGTAGTCATAATCCTTGATAGATTAATAGTCAAACTATGTACTACACTTGATGCTTTATGTATTACAATTAATAATAATAAAAGTGATATTTCTATTTACATGCTTGATTCATCTACATTATGACATCATAGACTAGGATATGTTGGCTTGAATTCTATCAAAAGAATGATTAAAAGTAGAATAATTTCATGTGATATTAATAATTTCCAAAAATGTGAATTATGTGTTAAATCAAAAATGACAAAAAAGCCTTTTCAAAGCATTGATATTAACTATTTTTTTTATGTGTAAACAATAATAACTATTCTAAATCCTGAACAATCAAATTTAATTTATTAAGCAGCAATATATTTTTTATGCAGAAATTAAAAACAATTTAATCAATAGAAATAAAAAAGATGAAAATATATTACTTGCATTAAACTCTGAAGTTTAAACACTGCCAGGTTTGGAACAACCGGCAAGATGAATATAAAAAGAGTACAAAAGGAGAGACAAAAAATATCAGTCAAGCCTAATTTACATGCCAAGTTTGGAACAGCTGGTTTTCAAAAAAAAATTACATAAGATAGATAACATTAATAATAGATGATTTAATCCTCTTTAGAGCCTTGACCAGTTTTTGAAAATTTTCTATAAGTGCCACATACCGCCCAACTAACTGATTATAGGTAGTGTGGAAAGTTTGAATGTCATCACTATTTGAATCATTATTCATCTTCAGCTTAGTGAGCTCTATGTGGTTAAAGTCAGCTATTTCCAAGTCATAGAGGGTTTTCAAATGGTCTAAAGTAGCAATGGATGAGGAGTTTTTAGCATCCTCTATTGACTCAAAACTTATTCCAACCATATATGAAATGTATTTATTTTCATTTCGTCAAAAGGGTAATATACCGTATAGGTAGACACAAGACTCTCATTATGTTGTTCATCAAATGTAGTTTTAGGCAGACCCAAATGCTGCAAAACTATGCCCAAAATACTTGCAATGGATATCTTAATAACAACCATTCCTTTTTTTAAATAGTTAAAAATACTAATTAAATCTTAATATGTTAATATGCAAACATAACTCACTAAACATAAAATAAGAATAATAAAAGGGAAGAAAAAAACAAAAATTGAAAGATGCAACAAATTTTAAATTAAATAACACAGAAAACAAAGGAAAAAATAAAAATTAAAATCACAAACAAAAGAATAGCAAGTTCAGAACAACATCCATGCAAAAAAATAAGCAAATAGAATTAGGATTTTTTTTTTAAAAAAAAGTTAAGACTATATAAGCAAAACTTTGAATACAATAGCAACTCCAAAAGAAAATAAATGAATAAAGAGAGAAAAAACAGAAAAAAAAAAAACCAAGATCTAGAAATTGAATAATGTTAACTTGGTCTTTCAAGATTATTTAATTCTTTATTTTTTCCTTTGAAAAAAACCATGCTATATACCAATAGTTGTCTTTTTTTGTAAAAAATATAATTTTTTCCCCCAAAAAAAGAGCATAATCAACAAAATACACAAAGAAACATGTGGAAAAACAATAAGACATATGCAGTAGGTTGATTCATATTGGAGGAGAAAACAGAACACTAAATAAATCAAAAAGGCTAACAAAATTCAAACTAAATTAAAGCAGATAAAGCACTAAATAGAGAAGCATTTAATGTAAATCTAAAACTCACCTAATAGACCAGAACACTCACGTAAATAATAAACAGAGAAGCAAGTTTATTTTGGTGCGCATTTATGGTAAACTATAGCATTTATATAGAAGTAAAGAAGAATAACTCTTAACCATTAACCAAGCAAGGTCTGATCGGTTAAAAAAAAAATCATATTTTGGGCTGCAATTAATTGTGAGATGTTTTGATTTGTGAAAACTGACTGAACAAATATAGTTTAAGAGGGAAGCCCAATTTTATATTTGAAGTGATCATATGTGCTTATATGCACCTTAATAAGTTAGTATGGTAAGGCTGTAAGTGTAGGCCTAATCCTTCTAGAGTTAGTAATGGGATAAACCTAGAGGATTTTATATATAAATAAGCTAAAGTTTCCTCTCCATCCTGAGAATCTAATTTATGGCATATCCCATTGATAGCCGCATGTGCGTGAAAAGGATAAGAGAGGAAGATCTAATCTTTTTTTAATACTTATTATTTTTATTTTATTGTTTCTATTATAGTTATATAGAGATGAGATCCTTGCATCAAACATGAAACAGGTACGCGATTGCTTCCGCTAAACTAAATTGTTACATTCATGAGTGTTTTATATTTATGCACAAGATCCTAATATATGCTTACATGATCCACATTAAATGCAACATTTAATGCGGCAGATATCAATAAATCTGCAGTATATCTTAAAAGATTATACTAATATCTAAGCTGGACACGTGAGCAAATAATGATGACACTATATCTGAAAAATAACCTATTCATACGCAACAAATGAATTATTTTATATTATTTAAATCTTGCTTAATGAAGAGATTGCCATATGCCTTAATGTAAAATAAATAAAGCCATATGTGCATATTTTAAACTATAATTTATTTGAATAAAATCTAAATAGCCACTACAACCAATATTCTCTGACAAAATTTATAAAGCTGACATAATCAGAGCATTAAATGCTTAATCTATAACTAAAGTAAGAAACTGCAGTAGAAAAATTAATCCAATGCATTTAAAAAAATAGTAACAAAGCAGACAGTTCAAGAGTCTAGTTAAATTAACTAAGATAACAAATCAATCTTTATTAATTATATTAGTTATATAAATGCATTGATTAATACATTGATTAATTACTTAAAGAATGAATTTACATTGTTTATAAAATTAGAAAATTATTTGTTTAGAAGAAAAATTCCAATCATGGGCACCATTAACTAAAGTATTTCAGTTTCATGTACTGATCTTTATGACCCAATAACTTAATAAAAGCAACATCACAACTAACACAATCAGTTATATCTCTTTAACCTAACTAAGTAATAATTGCAATTTCCCTTATTTCTTAGAATACATAATTTTTGAAAACAAAATTACATGTTCAGATTTGAAAGTGTCATTTATTAGAAAAAAAAAATTAATAACCAATGCAACCAATATTTTCTGACAAAATTTACACAAAGCATCAAATGGTCAATCTAGAACTCTAGGAAAAAAATGCAGTTTACTTCAGTAGAAAACTTGATCCAATGCATTAAAAAAAACTACAATAGAGCATCTAATTTATTAATTTTCCTAATTTAAAATTTATAAACTTATACCCATTTAAAAAATACTTTCACATACTTTTTTTACAAAAACCTTCACATACTTTCATACTCCAAACGTTTTTTTTTAGAACATAAAAATATATCACTATCCTTAAGAAATCAACATTATTTATAAATCAGATTATACCATAAATCTAACCATTGTAAAAGAAGGAAAATAATATTTTTCCTTTTAATAATTTTATTGAATCAAGGGACGTAGCTTTATATAAGAGATTTTCTCATAATCATGCTAATCTATTCTAGGTAATTTAAGTATAAAATGCAACTGAATAAATATACAACTAATACAATATATTTTACAATGAATGGTCAGATATCATTGACCTTTCCTTCTCAACACTCCCCCTCAAGTTAGAGAGTGAATGTCAAGAACTCCCAACTTGCGTATCATAGTTGAGAAAGCTTCCTTTCCCAGTGGCTTAGTGAACACATCTGCAAGTTGATTTGTTGAGGCAACATGTTTGGTTACAACTGAACCATCTTGTATTTTGTCACGAATAAAATGGCAATCCATCTCTATATGTCTGGTTCTTTCATGGAAAATGGGATTAGCAGCTATATATAAGGCGGTTGTGTTATCACAATATAACAATGCTGGCTTCGAATGCAATATTCTCAAATCTGTCAATAACGAGCGTAGCTAGGATAATTCACATGTACATGTCATAGCTCTATATTCAGCTTCTGCTGAGGAGAGAGATACGGTTTTCTGCCTCTTTGTCCACCAAAAAATAAGAGAAGATCCCAGAAAAACACAATAACCCGTAGTGGATCTACGAGATATTGGACAACCAGCCCAATCCGAATCAGAAAAAGCTCGCAAAGATAAATCATTCTGAGAAGAAAAAAACAAACCTTGCCCTAGACTACTTTTTAAATAACGTAATACACGTAAGGCAACTTCCATGTGTGGTCAACGTGGTGCATGCATGAATATGCTTAACACATAGATCGAATAGGTGATATCTGGTCGAGTAATAGTTAAATAGATTAGGCATCCAATAAGTCGCCTATACTTAGATGGATCTTTAAGCAATTCGCCTGAATCTGAGAGCTTTATATTTTGTTCCATGGGAAAGTCCATAGGTATAGCACCCAAAAATCCACCATCCTTTAAAATTTCCAAAGTATATTTTCGTTGTGAGATGGAAATACCTTTCTTCGACCGAGAAACTTTGATGCCCAGAAAATACTTAAAATCACCCAAATCTTTAATCCGAAAATGACTATGTAGAAATTGCTTAAGAACTTTTATGGCATTGACATCATTACCCATAATAAGAATGTCGTCGACATATATCAACAAAGCTGTAAAAGATTTTCCTTTCCGACATGTGAATAACGAGTAATCGGCTTTAGATTGAATAAAGCCAGCAGTTTGGATAGCTGTAGAGAACTTGGCAAACCATTGTCAGGAAGCTTGCTTTAAGCCATATAACGACTTGTGAAGGTGACACACTAGATTCTCCCCCTGTCGCCGAAGACCAGGAGGTGGAGACATATAAATTTCTTCATGGAGATCGCCATGAAGAAAAGCATTATTAACATCAAGTTGGTGAAGAGACCAATTTTGGGCAGCTGCTAAAGCTAATAAACAACGAACATTAATTATTTTAGCAGTGGAAGAAAAAGTGTCATGGTAGTCTATACCTTTCAGCTGTGTGTAACCTTTTGCAAGCAAACGAGTTTTGAAACGCTCAATAGTACATCCGAGTGCCGTTTGATTTTATAAACCCAATGACAACCAATAGGCTTCTTACCAAGAGGAAGAGAAGTGAGGGACCAAGTGTGGTTGGCTTCTAAAATAGCCAATTCATATTGCATTGCTTCTTGCTAATGGGAATGAGAAGCTGCTTCGGCATAAGATGTAGGCTCAATATCTTGGCTAATAGTAGCAGTAAAAGACCAATGTTGTGGTGAGTAATGATGATAAGAGACAAAATTACAAATGGGATATCGTGTACCTTTTTGTGGACCTGATGACGAAGGTGATAAATGGTTGAGAGACGTTACTTGGTTGCAGACATAATCACGTAAAGCCGTGGGAGGGTGATGAGGTCTTTGAGAACGGCATAAAATGGGTTCGGGAGGAGGACTAGCAGGTGATGGCTGAGGAGAAATTGGTTTTTAGATTGGTGGAGAAGGATCAGATACAAAAAGAGGAAGCACAAGGTCTAAATTTGAGGAAAGGGATGGAATGGACTCATAAGGGAAAATAGTTTCATGAAAGACAACATCATGGCTAGTGAACATTTGGTGGGTGGCAAGGTCATAGAGCTTGTAAGCTTTCTAACCAATTAGATAGCCAAGAAAAATACATCGTTTAGCTTGAGGAGCAAATTTATGGGGGACATGCACATCAGTAGCATAGGCAAGACACCCAAAAACTCGGATATGAGAATAAGAATGAAGCTTTCCATAAAGTCATTCAAAAGGAGTTTGGTGAGAAAGGAGTGGTGTGGGCAAACGATTAATTATATAAACAACAATAGAAACACATTCTGTCCAAAAATGTAAAGGAATGTAGGCTTGAAAACGAAGAACTCTAACGGACTTAAGAATATGGTGATGCTTGCGCTCTATAACCCTATTTTGTTGAGGGGTATAGACATAAGAATGTTGGTAGGTAGTCCCTTTTTATTTAAAAAATTCCTACATCTCCACCATTATCAACCCGAATGTTAGCTATAGAAACATGGAATTGTGTTTGGACAAAAGAGAAAAAATTGACAAGTAAATGTTGTGTTTCACTTTTGTGACGTATAAAAAAAACCATGTGAATCTAGAATAATCATCCACAATAGTCAAAAAATATTTCACACCAAAAAGAGAAGCAATTTTATAAGGCCCCCAAATGTCACAATGAATTAATTCAAAAGGTCTAACAGATGAAATTGAACTAATAGAAAATGAAAGGCGATTTTGTTTTGTAAGTGCACAAACATCACAAGCATTATTAGACTAGAAAGGGAAATTTAACAAATGTTTTGCCATAAAATCTAATCTAAAGGAAGACAAATGGCCCAAACGGCGATGCCATAAAGATGAGGAGGAGGTGACCTAAGAATTAGGTGAACCGCAAGAAGTGGCTGCTGCAGATGGAGTTTGAGGTTTTGGCTTCTCTGATGCTAATGCAACCAAGTAATAAAGCCTGTCTCATTGTTCACCTAAACCAATCGTCGTCCTGGTCATCAAGTCCTGCAAAATACACAAATGAGGGAAAAAGGTTATTGAGAAATTTAGATCTCTGGTAATTCGACTCACAGACATTAAATCCACCTTAAAATATGGCACACCAAGCACATTTTATAAAGTAATAGTAGAATTTGAAGGTAAATTCCTAATGGATGTAATCAGAGCCTATTCTCCACTCGGCATAGCAACTGGTGGTAAAAGTGTGTTCTTACTGCTATTGACAAGAAAAGTTGAAGATGAAGTAATATGGTCTGTTGCACCACTATCGATAATTAATCGATGGAGGCGCAACAATGTTTGTAATAAACCTGAAGAAATTGTATTAGTTTTAGGATTGGTGGATTGTGTTGTCCCTTTACCACGCATGATAGATAAGATTTGCTGGATTTGTAAATCAGAGAGCCCATTTGTCACCGATGGAACTTCCTGTATTATTGGACTTTCCTTGACATTGTTGACTGAAGATTGATGACTATTGTTGCACTTAAAATGAGTGCTTCCTTGATTAGACCTGTTTGATGCATGTCTAGGGTGGTTTGGTGGGTACCCATTCAACTTCCAGCATGTTTCTTGTACATGATGATCATGGTCACAATAAGAGCAATGCAAAGGTTTTCGATTAGATGGGTTGGAACGAGAAGAAGAACTTTATCCATGTCGAACAGCCAGAGCCACATGTTCACCCTTCGAACAACCATAGTTGAGTTCTCTATCATCTCATGTGTAGCCCCTAAGCTTCACTGCTTCTCCTCTTGTACAATAGAAGAGTAAGCCTTGGCAGCATCAGGTAGCGGATTCATCAACAGAATTTGCCCTCGGATTACACTGTAGGACTCATTGAGTTCCATGAGAAATTACATCAATCTACGTCTCTTATGGTCTGCCCCATAAGAGCAAACGATGTCATTATAGGATCCTAGTTCATCCCATAATTTTTTTAGCCTTGTGTAATAAGCTGCGACAGTCATATGGTCTTCAGCAAGACAAGTAATGTCCCTCTCAATCTGAAAAATATGAGGGGCATTGCTTTGAGAAAAATGATCTCGAAGGTCTTCCCATACCTCCTGGGCGGTGGTTGAAAAAATGACACTGTCTGTAAGGTCCTGTGTGAGTGAATTGAGAATCCAAGACAGGATCATATTCATTTCGTTTGGTTGAATAGCATTTTTTCCACGAAGCATATTCATTTGGTTTGGTTGTGGCAGATGGCATTGTGGTGGTCCCATCTATGAAACCTAACTTGGATTTGGCGTTCAAAGAAATCGTCATGGCTCTACACCATGTCGAATAATTATCCCTATTGAGGGGCTTGGAAACAAGCACCATTCCTGGATGATCAGAATGGTGAAGAAAATATGGATTGGCAGCATCAAGCTTGCCTCCATTCGAAGGTTGCTGTTCTGTCATGATAATAAGAGATAGCAAAAAAGAAAGGCAAAAAGAAAAAGCTAGGGTATCATTCCCTGCTCTGATACCATGTAAAAGAAGGAAAATAATATTTTTCTTTTAATAATTTTATTGAATCAGGATACATAGCTTTATACAAGAGATTGTCCTACAATCATGCTAATCTAGTCTAGGTAATTTAAGCATAAAAGACAACTGAATAAATATACAACTAATACAATATATTTTACAATGGTTAGATATCATTGAACTTTCCTTCTCAACAACCATCATATATAGCAAACTGCGAATTAATAAAAAATCCAAAATAAAAATTCTGCATTTTTTATGCAAGGAAAAAGAAATTCACCTAAATATTTAAACTTAAAAAATATTACCAAAATAACTGCAATTGGAAAAACATTTTCAAAAAAGCCAATATTATTTATAAATCAGATTATATCATAAATTCAACTATAGTATATAGCCAACTATGAATAAAAAAAATTAAAATAAAAGTTTTACATTTTTAAAGCATGGAAAAAGAAATTCAGTAAAACGTTTGAACCAAAATAAAAAGTACTACCAAAATAGCTAAAATTGGGTAATCAACATTAGATAGATTAATAGATAAAAATTACACACCATTAAATAAGAAATAGTTTTACCCAAACATATAATGCAAAACAACTAAAACTCTTGCAAATTTAGCAGAATATAAAACAATACAAATAGAAGACAACAACATGAAATTTAGAATATAACACCTACAGCAGCAACCGAAAGAAGCTCCAGCATGCAGGAAACATCAAGAGACATTTAAAAAATTAGAAACTTCAAAAAGATTTTAAAAAATAAATATTCTACCATAAAAAAACAAAAAATTCGCAAACAACAATTCTAAGTCCACCAAAATGTGTATATGCATATATATGTAATCTATAAACAATATATACGTTATTATTATATATTTAAAAAAACAATGATGGTCATATAAATCAGTCACAACAAAATATTTTAAAAATTTTTAAAAACTGCATTTTTAAAACATGGAAAAAGAAATTCAATTAAACATTTAAAAAAATTACTACCAAAATAGCTAAAATTGGGTAATTAACATTATATAGATGAATAAATAAAAATGATACACCTTTAAATAACAAATAATTTTACCCAAACATATAATCCATTATCCAACAACAATTAAAAAAAAACAAGTCACACTTGAAAATTTAGCATAATAAAAAACAAAACAAATAGAAGACAACAACATGAAATTTAGGACATAATACTTACAGCAGCATGCTGGAAACACCAAAGGAAATTAAAAAAAAAATCAGAATATATATGTAATCCACAAACAATATATACATTATATATTTTAAAAAATCATGGTCATATAAATCAGTCACAAAAAAAAATATTTCAAACAAATAATATAGCAAAACCGAAAACACAAAAAATATCCTAAACAAAAAATATATCTAATAAATAAAAATTACTATATACCATAAAAGCAATTATAATTATATACTTATTTTGAATAAATAATTTTTTTAAAGAATCATTTATATTTTGTGTTAAAAAATGCTACTGACTGACCCAACTCAATACTAACATCCAATTTATTCAATCTTGAGAAATGAATCACTTATCTATATAGCCATTGGTTGAGCTCTATGGCGACCAATCGGTGCCCAATGATGCACATATCAGGAGCGAATCCAACACATTATGGTCCTCCAATTTCATGGGAACATTTTCAGCTTTGCCATCTGCAACCACTTCCTCTCTTATTCCTTCCATGCTGCAAAAAAATAAAAAATAAACCTCATTCAACATATATCTATGTAAATTCACTAAATGTAACTGAAATTTTTAGCTGACAATAGAAGTCAGGCTAAAATCCTGGAAACCTCAAGGCAACTAAATCATACAAAAATCAAATATCACAGGCAAATATTAGAAACATGCAGAAAAGAAAGAAATTAAAGCCAGAGTTTTAGTTCCTTTGAAATCACACTAATTAATCAATTTAGTTCCTTTCAATCTCAAATAAATGTGTTATGCACCAAGCATATCATAAATCTACAAAATCCAGTTAACAAATTCAATGAACAACACAAACAGTAAAATTAAACATGGAACATACCAATTTTTAGCCCACAACGGCTTGAAATGGATAGTCAAGCAAATCTTCCCTCTTTTATACATCTACAAACACCCTAAAAAGATCAAATAAACAAATTTCCCTTTGCCACAAAATAAGAACTTAATAAAAAAAAACTAACCTTTTGGGTCTCGCCATCAAGCTGAGGCAACTCAAGCTCTGAAATTTTTTATTTCCCATTTAAACAAAATTTTCAAGTTGCAAAAATTTTTTAATGAAAATTGCGAGACAATTTTTTTTTCAAATAAAAAAGAACAAATAGAATAAAGCAATTTCATTTCTTTTGTTTAAAAAAAATAACAGAATAATAACAAAAATCAACATTTAAACATATAGATCTAGAAATTGGGTAATCAACATTAAAAAAAATACAGATCTAGAAATTTAAAAAAATTAGACAAAGAAAAAAATAAATATATTTTAAAAATAAAATGTAAAAAAAGAAACAAAGATTATCAGCCAAAAAAACACCCATTAAAAACCAAATTTGATCAGACACATAGCTCATCATCTTAAATCAGCATATCAAGCGACATGCATAGCAAGATCTGCCAACAAAAAATGAAAAATCAACCTACGAGAAGCTAAACAAAAATTGACATAGACTAAATCAAACTTCCAGAGGTTAACAAGCAATTAATATGGGCAGTGCAATATCTTTAAACAAAGGAGACAGTGCAATATCTTTAAACAAAGTATACGATTAATTTTTTAATGGGAAAAAATCATGTGGCAATTAATCTGCCAGAAAAAAACAACAACAAATAAAAAAATAATATACCATATTTTCCTTGGAAACAAATAGAGACTAAGGGGAAAGAATCTGAACAAATGTCACAAAACAGTCTTTTTGCAAGTCCGACAAACTTGCAAAATCCTGGGCATTAAATGGCCAATCTAAAGATCCACTAAAACTAATAAAACTAATTCTAACAATCTAAATATCATTCTAACAATCAATGCTATAATTCTAAAACAACTACTATTTGTAGTTTATGTTGAATAATTTTTTCCAATACCATTAAAAGAACTAAACATTATTACAACAGTTAATGAAAAACTCTTAAACAGCCACAATTTTTTAAAAAAATAAACAAAACCAATTTTTTGAAATAACAAAAATTACAGCAGCAGAATACTGATTCTAGGGCAATCTATTTAAATATAATGTAAGATTTAACACAACAATGGTAAAATGAAATAAAGGGCAAAATTTTAGGGAGTAAAATGCAATAAAGGAAAAAAAAAGGAATGTATGTTAGTTCAAATTGAATTCAACAAAATGAGTTTTTTTTTTAATTTTAGAGCTTTTTTTAAAATATGGAAACAATTATACTTTGGCAGAGATGTAGTCTTGCTCATGCAAAAAGAGAATAATCAATAAATTGTTCACAAAAAAAAAAAGGAAAATCAAGACATTATAAAAAAAATATTAAAATTTAAATCATAGTATAACATTTCAGGGCACATAAACACAAAAAAAAAAAAATTCATTCATCAATCAGCTGATGCAGGAGTTGCTACTTTTATTAAAAGAACAAAAAAAAAAACAAAAGAAAGAAGTATGAGATAATGAGTGTTGGGATAGAGGCTAAAGGGAAAAAAATGAACAATAGACACAATCCTTGATATAATGGTCAAACTATGTACTGTACTTGGTGCTTTATGTACTACAATTAATAATAAGGGATAACGACTTTTTCAGGACTGAAAGTAGTATACTTTTTATAATTAAGTCCTTAATGTTCAATTTGTAACAATTAAGGACTACAAGTTTTTAAAATTTTAACCGTTAGGCCTAAACTGTTAACTCTAACAGATTGAGCTTATGTGGCACTAATTTTGCCCACGTGGCTTCCATGTAAGCACCTCAGTAGCCACATCAGCCGTCCATATTAACTCATTCGTCTTCTTCTTATTCTTCTTTTGTTCCCTGCAAACCAATTTTGTTCCCTCCTTCTAACTTCACCTTTTCCAAAAAAAGGTTTTGCCCCAAGCTTAGATGCTCTTGCATGAACCCATTTCATGAACTTCAAAATGGCAAGCAATAGCTTTAGAGGCTGAAAAAATGAGAAAGAAAATCTGGAATGAAATCAGTGCAAGTTTTCATTGCTTGGATTTGATTGATGGCACCACTAAGGTTTTTCTTTTGGAGATAGATCTTGAAATGCACAAACTAGAGAACATGTGGAGCTGCTAGCTATGCTGGAGATATTTGTGCATGTGTATATGTGTGCAGAGAGAGCAAAAGAGACAAACCTTGAGAAAAGCAACAACAGTGGTGGGTTCAAGCTGAAAAAATAGGAAAGCATCAAGGAGACAAAATGTTACACATTTCATTCCCATTTCTTTTTGTGTTCTATTTTTACACATATTAACTAAATTATTCAAGCTATAATTGCCCACCTTTCACTCATAAAATTCTGCTACAAAACTCACTTTAAATAGCAGCAATACACACATTATTCTGCTACAAAACTCACATTAAATAGCAGCAGAACACACATTATTCTGCTACAAAACTCACATTCCCTTCTTCACTTAATGTTGATATGTTTTTAAATCCCATTAGGAAGTTATTTATATTCTACTTCTGCATTTCCTCTCCATGATAATCAGCAGCAATCCAATGTTGCATAGCAATAAATTCAATGACAACCAAATTGTAAGGTTTACGATAATTTCAAATGAATAACAATAGCGACCAATTTCCCAAACAAAAGCAACACTGAAAATAGCATGTTTCAGGTTTGTTCTAAGAATCAAAACTCAACAAGAAGAGCAGCACCAAGAATATTAAATTGCAGCAACAAAATGGTTCATGAAGCATTCAAAATTTGCAAGGAAATAACACCAAGAATTCAAGGTTCCAACAATAATGAAGAATTCAAAAAAAAAATTTAGAATCTGTTTAAAGGAAGAAGATGAAGTTCACTCACCTTCAAAACCTGATTTCCTTTCTCTTCTTGCTGCTTTAACAAACTCGTTCCTATGGCCACAATCAGCTCTTAACAATCATTCACAAGGAATTCTCAATTCATGATCAAAGTTCTAAAATTTGCTACATGCAAGTTCAAGAATTATGGTTTATGTCTTTCCTCAAATCTCTATGCATGTAACTAGACTTAGAACTATCTCAAACTCTAAATTAATTCTATAAATCATTTGATGTTTCTAACCTTGCTAAAGCTTCACCGAAACCCATATGAATCAAGAGCTCTTTTTTTTTATTTGCTGCCTTCGTTCACCTTTGATCTTCGGCTCCAAGTGATGGGAATCACTTCTGCTTGCTTCTAAGGGAGAATCAAATGATAGAGACTCTTCTTCACCCACATGCAAGATGACATCTTCACCCGTCCCCTTCTTCTACGTTTGCTTTCTGTTCTCACTCTATCCTTTTATCTTTTTTTTTATTCCAAAGGAAACTAAAGCTTAAGAGAAATAATCTTCTCTTAATGAAACTTGATGACTCACATTGTGAATTCCAACCTTCCGCCAACTCCTACTTCCTAATTTTTTCAATAGTGAAAGGTTGGGAGGCAGCAAAACAAAAATGTTTAATCAATGGGCTTCAAAGTATGATGACTTCGGGGGGATTCAGAGCTGTTGAGGTGGAAGGAGAAGGTTTGGGTTCTTGGGTCATCGGTAAAGCAGCAGATGAGAAGGAGAAGAAAAAAGAAAGAAAGAAGAAGAAAGAAAGAAAGATGAGAAGAAAGAAAAAAAAAAGAAAGAAAGAAGGAGCTGATATAGACGGCTGATATAGAGGAAGAAATAGATATTTTATTACATTTATTGATGACTTTTTTAGATATACATATGTATATTTGCTACTCCATCTGTTCCTAATTATTTGACGTTTTAGGTGTCTATTTTGTTCCTGATTATTTGACGTTTTAAGTTACCAATATATTTTAACTACTTTTTTTTTTCCTATTTCACCATTGTTTAAATCTTTTGGGACTATACAAAGCTAATAATTGGTTAAGAGAATTATTATAAGAGTAGTATAGTATTTTATACATATATTAAATACATTCCTTAATCTGTGTGAAGAATCCTTAAATGTCAAATAATTAGGAACAGAGGGAGTAAAACATAAAGATGAGGCTTTTAATGCGTTTAAAAACTATTAATAAACAACCACGTGTTTCACACGCAAACAAAAAATTTATTTAACTCGTGATATATAGTAAATAAATAATTAAACATATTATTATTATTATTATTATTATTATTAAATAAAAGTTTTAAAATAATAACAGTGTTATTTATTTATATAACAATTTGCTATTAACTTAATATAGTTATAATTCATTACAATTTTTATAAAAAATTTATTTAAATAATTATATGATATTACTTCAATATTTCTTATAACTAATTTTTCTTAACTCTAAAACTGATTTTATATAAAAAATATTATGGTCATAATTAATAATAAGATAATAAAAAAATCATTAGTTATTTTGTTAATAAAAAATTTTCAAAATAATGAAATTTATATTTTCTTTATATAACAATTTAAATATTAAAATCATATTGAACTTATAATTTATTACAATTTTAGTAAATTTTTTATTTACTAAAATTCTTTATTTTAGTAAATTCTTTATTTCTTCAATATTTTTAATATTAATATTTTTATTTACACAAAAATTAATTTGATTTAATTTTTTTAAGTTCAACTAATAATTAAATTATACATATTAATTAATTTAATTTTAACTCCTTTTTGTTAAATTCTATAAAAATATCTAAAAATGATAATTATACTACTTTTCTTATAGAAAACATACTTTCAAACAAATTGTACGCTCTATTTTTATTTATTAATTTTTAATTTATAAAAATATCTACTTTTAAAACAAATTATATACTTTTCCTATTTCATAAAATTTATTAATTTTAATTTTAATTATTTACTTATTAAATTTAATATAATAAGACTTATAAAATTATGTTATCTAATTTGATTTACATTAGATAAAATATAAGTAGATCTAATTAAAATAGAAAAATATATATTTTTAACAAAATTTTCCCTAAAATTTTAATTAATTTAATTTTGTTAGAGATAAAATAGAAATTAACATAATTAAAATAGGAAACATACTTTTAGTTAAATTAGAATTGTATGTTAATTAGTTTAATTTTTATTAGAGATAAAATAGAAATTAACTTAATTAGAATAGGAAATATACTTTCAATTAAATTAGAATTACATTTTAATTAATTTAATTTAATTTAATTTTGTTAGAGATAAAATAAAAGTTAACTTAATTAAAATAGGAAACATATTTTCAATAAAATTAGAACTATATTTTAGTTAATTTAATTTTTATTAGAGATAAAATAGAAGTTAACCTAATTAAAATAAGAAATAGACTTTCTATCAAATTAAAATTATATTTTAATTAATTTAAATTTTATTTTATTAATAAATGATTAAATTGTCCAATTTTTATATAATAATAAGTGAAAACTTTTTCATAATTTTGTCAATCCCTCGTACATTGAAATTCAATTTGAAATTTCAAAACATCAAAAATTGGACAATATACATGAATTATTTACACTCACACTAGCTGCAACACGTAGGAAGATAAAAGAAACTTCAGCAGGTGGTTTTGAAGTTGGGCTTGCTGCTAAAAGGGTGAATTGTTGTCCAAAAAAAAAAAAACTCAAATGCACAAAGCACTAAGATTTTACACTCACAGTCCCCATAATATTACCCCTTTCCCAATAAAGTCCTAAACAATCAATTGAGCTCACAAAAATCCCTCAATTTTAATTTCAGTAACAACGATATCCTTATAGACGATTTCCGATGAAATAAGCACCGGAAAGTTAACGTGGCAAACATAGGATGCTGAAGTGGCAAAATAAATTTCAAAAAGTAACTTTAAGCCACATGGGCCCCTGCATATTGCCACTTTGGCAACCATCTCTCTCCTCCTAAAAAAAAATATCATCTAGACCCCTAAAACTTCATCATCCTTTCACCCATACCTTCTTTTTCACACCCATGCCCCTGTAACAAACCCAGCACCACCACCATCGATCTAAGAAGAGAAAGAAACATCACAAATCAAACAATAAAAGGCAAAGATATCAGCAACCATTAAAAAATAGTGTAGATTGAGAATAACAAAGAGGTGAAAACATAGAAAAATTTTGTTATTTTTGAATAAATTGAGAAGAACAAATGAAAACTCACAGAAAAGAAAGGCAACAAATTTAGAGAAAGGAAAGGCATGGTTCAGCTTAACAACACCACCAGCGTAAGTCTGACAAAAGGAGTAGAGGCCTCATCTCGGAATCATCGTTGACATTTATTTCCAGTCTCAAGGCATCATCAAGATGCTGATAATGGGTCTGATCCATAATAGAAAGAAACCATATACAAATACCTAAAAATTTCCTGTTTCTAGTAACCTTTGATTTGTGTAATATCGAAGGGCCTGATATCATCATTCGCAAACTGAAATTTTGCTGTGATTGTTGCTGCTGCTCATTGTTGCTGTAGAAATAGCCTGGTCCTGTCCTTATTGCTGTGGATTTTGCTGTGATTGTTGTGATTGTTATTGCTGCTGCTGTTGCTCATTGTTGTGACGGATTGGTGGTGGTGAAAGAGATGGGAGTGAAAGAGCAATTATGATTCTGCACATTAGTCGTTCGATAAAATTCCCCAAAAAAATAAAAATCAACTCCCACAAATATTCAAACTAATATAGCACAACTCATTTTATGCTTCTAGACCTCTTTTTGCTGCTGGTAACATCTTAAACTTCCATCAGCAGACTTAACAATAAACAACTCACCAATAAGTTCCAAATGTATATAAAAAAAAAAGACAAAGTTGAAGTGTGCCTATACTGCCCTTGACTCTGAATGAAAGAGACTGCCCCACAAGCACTGCATTTGATTGCCAATTTTGGCCCTAGTTCCTACTAATGCTCATCCATCCCGTCTTTGACCTTTTTATGCTCACCTCCTGTATATCTCCTGCCCCTGCTACTTTTGTGCTCAACACCAAGTTGAAAAGTAAAGGAAGAAACAGAGCCATTAGGACTAATGGCAAAAATTTTCCCTATAAACCGAATTTCCACATGATTGAATCCAAAATAAGCCTTATTTTAATTAAGTTTAAATGAAGAAGATGAAGTAGGCAAAACAATAGATGACCTAATTTTCATCGCAGAATCCATATTTGTCATAACACCCACAAACGTAGAACAGGCTCAGCTCCTCCGACCCAACATCACCAACTCTTGGGAGCAGCAACTTCATTTGCTCTAGATTCACCTCCTCCGACGACAACTTTGTGGCCATCAAATATGTTGTTGACAACACCTACTTTCTCTTCTCTATCTTGTCTTCTCCATGCAGCTAGGTTTCTTGATGGCTCCGTCTACGCTAAAAACCGGTAATGGGTTTGGTGGGTTGGCGGTGACAGGTGGAGTGGTGGTGAATTGATGGTAGGATGGCAATGACAAATGGAGTGGCGGTAATGTTTGGTGTACAGAGTGGCTTGTTATGGAGATTTAGATCTAAAATTTAAAAATTTTGTGTGATAATTTTGGTGATTTTAGATGAAATTATTATTTTTTTATGGGTTGATTTGTTTGATAGAGTGATATAGAAGAAAGAGAAAAAATTTCAGAGAGAGAAAGAAAAAAATATTATTTACATTTTTAATTAAAAAATAAAAATATTAAAATAATTATTTAATTTGATATGTGGCCAAATGAAATGTCGCCATGTGGCCAGTTTTTTATTATTGGAAAAAATTTATGTCCCATAGATGGGTAATTTTCACCCACGGTATCCAACATTTTGACCTATTACCACTAAGATACCCAACTTTCAAATCGTAACAACAAACCTCCCAACATTTGCTCCGGTTACCATTAAAGAGCCCAATGTGATTTTCTGGCAGGTGATGATGATGTGGCACACACGTGGTCGATTATGTGTATGTGCTAATGTGAAGCTAGCAAACCCAATTCAGACACGTCAGCACACTGCACACGTGGCACCACATGTCCAAAATCTTTCCAAAATCCTAACTTTTGACTTTTCTACACAATTAATAATTTATTTACTTTTATACCAAAAAAAAAAAGACATTTTAAGCAGTGACGTTGTCTCCTTCCAGTAAGCGACTTTCTTCGTCATTTTTGTCTCCTCTCCGTCCATCCAAAATCCCCCAATCCACCGCCACTAAACAACCACCGGTCACCATCATCTTCATAGAACGACGATGCTGAAGCTATTGATCAGATGGTCTTTATTCTCGTCGGTGCAGGTTGTACCCTAATAAATCCCTCTGGTCCGCCCTGCCTTCCTTCTGATCCTCTGAAGCTCTGCATTTCTTGGTTCTTTTTCCAACATTGTTTTGTGTATATCATGGTGTTAGATTGCATGCATTAATTGAGTTTCCTTGTTTACAAAACCAGATTTTTGTTATTTGTTTACTGAGAAACAATAGCCTTAATCAAGAATTTAAAAACAAAAGGAATTATCCTCAACATTTTCTTGGGAAACCCGCTAATCCTCACAAAATTCCTCTTCCAATCCCTTTAATCGACCCTAAAAAATAATCAAGATTTCTACTGTTGTTATGTTTTTTGTTGATAAAAGGGTTATTCCCTTATTGCCTAAGATGTTAGGGTTGTAGTGCTATTGTTGTTGCTACTGTTGTTTTGGCTGTATGTATTTTTGTTGCTGAAAGTGGTACAAACTTGAACTACTGTTGTTGCTGCTATTGTTTTGGAGGTTGCAATGGTGTTACGGTGCTCACCGCTCCATGTTGAGTTTCCTTATTGACAAATTATGACATCTTTTACATAGATTCGAAGAGCTGGCTCCAGAATGACTGCTGATAATGCTCAGTGGGAGGGTCGACAGCTATTGAGATCTAGAGCTGTAAGGGGTACTGAAGTGCAAACTGAGTTTGATGATGAGGATGAACGCAGGGTTATTCTCCTTGTTCATGGTAAGACTTAAGAGAGCATTGTGACAAGGGCAGCAACATCGTGAGCCTGAGAAAGAGCAGCAACGTTGCCTGAGAAGGAGATGCAGCAACAATCTGAGAAGTAGTGACGTTGCTTGAAAAAAATCTGAGATCTTTTTTTTTTCTGGTTGGAACGAAAAAATTGTGATAAAGAATCAAAAAGTTTGATTAGAAAATGATCAAGTTGATTGTTGTTAATTAATTGAATGTGTATTTGATTTTAATTTTTAAGAGATTTTTTTTTTTGTTAAATTGAAGTGTTTGGATGATGGGAAAATGAAGGAAAAAAAACATGAAAAGTAAAGAAGAAAGTAAAAAAAAAAGTAAAAATAATTTGAAAATTGTACATGTGGCATAACATGTCGCCAGGTGTTCCATTAGACTGATGTGGATTGCCAGCTCAGCATTCTCTCGCATACATCATCGACCATGTGTGCGCCACATCATCATCACCCGCCGGAAAATCACATTGGGTTCTTTAATGGTAACCAGAGCAAATGTTAGGAGGTTTGCTGTTACGATTTGAAAGTTGGGTACCTTAGTGGTAGTAGGTCAAAATGTTGGGTACCATGGGTGAAAATTACCCGTAGCTGCATGAAATATGCCACATCAGCATTCCGGTTATGATTTCACCGGAATCTAACAATTAGGATTTTACTGTAATTGAAATTAATAGTTAAGGATTTTTATGAGCCCAATTAATTATTTGGGACTTTATTAGGAAAAGGATAATACTATAGGGACTATGAGTGTAAATAACCCACAAAGATGTAGCACTATTCAAAGAACTGTTGCGAAGGACGTACATGTAAAAGCAACAAAGCGACGTCATTTTGTTTCAGGGGGTTAGGAGAATGTGAAAGGGCGAAAATGTAATTGTCGCTTACATTATTTACGGTGGTAAAATTGAAAATACCAATAAAATTGGAGGGCAGAAATACACTGTATATGAACAGTGTAATTTAAGGGGTTTTTTTTTCTAGCGTAATTTGAGTTCCAACTACATATATATACTACTGTAATAGATTTCATTCAACTAAAATAATAATTAGGGAAAAGGTTCATTTTTGCCCCTAACGTTTTCACCGAAGCTCTTATAAGCCCTTATCGTTTTTTTTAGCTCAAAAAGGCACAACTTTTTAAAAAATCAACTTTTAAGCCCCCCACACTAACATAGACTGTTAGTGTGGATGACATGGCTAACGATGGGTCCTATTAAATAGAGAAAATTCTATTTTATTTTTTTTATTTTATTCTTATTTGAAGCAAGTGAGACGCATTAAATAAAAAATTTATTTCTTTTTATCATCTGCATCTTCTTTCTTATACATTTTCTGCTTCTTCTTCTTATGCTTCTTCTTAAAATAATTTGGGCAACACTAAAACCCTAAGTCATAAATTAGTACACTGGTTTCTCTACTAAATTAGTCGAAGACTCCGCTAGCATACGCCATGGGTCTACTTGACCAGTTGTGGGATGATACCGTAGCCGGACCTCATCCAGACAACGGCCTCGGAAAGCTCCGAAAGCGAGCACTCCATCTTCAATTTCTGATCCACTTCCGACAAGGAATCTGACGGGTTGTAGGGGCTGAATGTATTAGCAAAGAATCCTTGTTAGCATCAGCAAAGAATGGCTTAGCTGTAAAAATTATGAGTAAAGAAAAGGAAGTCCCTCAGGAACCAGTTGTAGACAACCCGATGAACCGTCAAAAAGGTCAATTCTCTAGCCTCAAGTCCCAACATCAAAATGAAATTTGGTGAAATTTGAGAGTAAACATCGGTCTTTGGTGCAGGGTGGGAGAGAATGGTTCTTCAAATCTTGTTTCTTGGTCCATTTTTCTAAACTTTTTCTTTTTTAAGTATGGTTAACATTTTTCTGAACTATGCTACTTGCTAAAAACTTTCAGGTCAGGGATTGGATCGACAGAATCACGAGGAACTGGAGATTCAAGAGAATCATCTTGCTCATTTTGCTGCTCCAATAAATGCAGGAAGGTCTGAGTTTCCTAGATTACCTATTAGGCGATCGCTATATCACTGTGCCTTCACTATCTCTTCTATTCACATCACTAATGGGAAAGGTTGCTAGTTACTTCCCACCAGATGACATGAAGACCTTGTCATCTCTTGATCAATTTTTAGTCTCAGTTGGAGCTGTCAAGAAGACTGTCTCAAGCAAAAAAAATAAGAAAGTAGTAGCATAACTTATCATCCCACAACTGGTCAAGTAGAATCTTTGTCTTTTTTTTTTCGAGCAAGGGAGGACAATCAAAACCAGATTATGCAGCAGAATTCAACATCAACTAATACTTCAGCAACTGCTTCAACAACAGCACCTCAAAAGAAAAAAAGAAATCAACTTGGAACACCAAGCAAGTAGCCAGTTCTTTAAAGCATCCAATATATGTATATGTGTTTGTGTCTATATGTTAATCCATGTATGTATATATATATATATACCTGAATGCAATTTTCCTTTCTGATTCAACCCGATAAAAAGAAATAATTTTTTATTTAATGGGTCCCATTTGCTTCAAATAAGAAAAAAATAAAATAGAAATTTCTTTATTTAATAGGACCCACCGTTAGCCATGTCATCCACACTAACAGTCTCTGTTAGTGTGGGGCTTAAAAGTTGATTTTTTAAAAAGTTGTGCCTTTTTGAGCAAAAAAAAAACGATGAGGGCTTATAAGAGTTTCGGTGAAAACATTAGGGGCAAAAATGAACCTTTTCCCTAATAATTATAATAATAATAAGAGTGGAATTTAGCCCTAAATGAAAAACCAATAAAATAGCACAGGCGAAGTGTGCCAGGGACGCACCTTCTTTGAATACAAGAGTGTTTGGGGACTTTTCCCAAAAAAAAAAAAAAAAAAAAAGTGTTTGGGGACTGAGTTTTGTCATAAATTTGTAACAAAAGTAATCGGTGGTGGCCATGGGCAGACAAAAAGGAGAATCCGGTAGGAGCAAGTCCCGTCCTTCAAGCAGCAGGTAATTAATTGTTTAACAAACTAACTGAATAATTGTATGCTTTTTATGGTAA